>CM062293.1:22279538-22491876 GCA_031216915.1 Pictodentalium vernedei
GCAATTACTTCCATTACTAGTACCACCACGCTTAACTTCCGAGGAGATATTCTCTTACATCTTTTGTGATAGTAGATATTGGAAAATATTTATTAAACATTTCCTTCCATCTTGTAGGTTAGCACATAACAAAGATGTAGATTCTTTTATTTGAATGCACAATGTGTTTCCTAAACTTTGCACCTTGTCCAATACCAAGAATATATTGAGTGGAATGATACAAATGTACAAATTCAAACAAAAATCAAAACGAATCGTTGCGTAAAAATTATATCCAGCGATTATATATTTCATACTGCACATGGAGGATGGGTTAATTCATTACTTTCCTTGTTCGACAGCATGAAATCAAACGTATTACACCATGTACATATTCAAAACTGACAGGGAATATTTACTGCAGTATTGTCGCGCCACTTTCCTTGTTCTACATCGGTATTTAAATCAAACGTATTACATCATGTGGATATTTAAAATTGACAGGGTTTGTTTACTCCAGTTTTATCGCGTCACTTTCCTTGTTCGACAGCAGGATTCAAATGGAACATATTACACTATATATGTTGATATTCAGAATTGACAGGGATTGTTTACTCCAGTTTTATCGCATCACTTTCCTTGTACGACAGCAGGGATTCAAACCAAACGTACTGCACCATATTGATATTCAAAATTCATCACTTTCCTTGTTCTACAGCGGGATTCATATCAAACATATTACATCATATAAATATTAAAAATTGACAGGGAATGTTTAACCCTTTACCCAATTTGAAAAACAGACGACATTTCCAAACAAAATTCTTGAATAACTATTTTTTTTTAATTGTTTGCCTCAAAAATATACGTTATGATCCCTCATTGGAACGAGCTCGACGAGCTCGTTCCAATGAGGTGTCATAACATATGTTTTTGACACAAAAAAAATAATGAAAATTAATTTCCCATTTTTTTTAGAAAAGCACTACCCTGTTTTGGCGTTACCATGGGTAAGGGGTTAAACCAGTTTTCATGCTCGCGTCGCGTCCAGTGTTTTAATAGCCTGAGGGTTGATAGTTGATACAGAAGAATCCCATCTGATGCCAAATATCAGTACAATGTGTTGAACTTGAATATTCAGAACTATGTTGAGGTTTGTGGTTTTTTGTGTTGGTGGGCAAAAAGCCAAATAGTACACAAATACTTGCTGTGTTGAGTCAACATGCAGATGATGGTTACGGTATTTGAATTCATTGTTTGAAAAATATAATTGTTATAACTGATTTGAAATCTTCCCATAATCCCGTTCTAAGTCTTCTGTTGGAAGCTTACTTCTGCTGCATTGCGTAAGAGAATATGTTTTCCTTAAGCAATAATAATAAAATGTATTCGTTCTGTTGAGAAGAGCGAGGCCATGGCGTTGCCGCTACGGAGGTAATCCCACATGCCTGCGTCATTAGGCCAAGGAGAGGTGTTGATATAAGTTGTATAACTTGTTCGACAATGCTTCTAAAATTAATACTTTGGCCGTTACGTTAGGTAAAGGGGTAAATAATATAATTATCGTTAATAATGAAAAGTAATAAACAGAATAATCGCTTGACTGGACTGATTACGTGAAATAATTTATTCGAGGCGAGCGAGGGACTATATTGTAAAACACTCGTGCGCATTCGCGCATTCGTGTTTGCACATCGTCCCTCACCCATCATGAATTATTTCACGTAACCAGTCCAGTCAAGCGATTACTCTCTTTTTCTACCCATGAATAGCATGATTTATCAAACCAGAGACAGTAACTGGCTTGCAGTTCAAAAACGGCAAAATCGCATTCCTTATCCCAGGTGCATAGCCAGGGTAGGTGCGAATGGTGCAAACGAATCACCCCACAAAATTGGGAGTTGCACTTGGGGAACTGTCTCCTATCTGTGATTTGGAAATTTTTATAAAATGGGGCGACCTCACTTACACCGACACACCGCACTCTCTGTGGCTTAGCCACAGAGAGTGCGATGTATGGGGGTAAGTTGTTTTAAAACATAAATGTTATCGTTTGTGTGTGGTGTCTGTGAAACGCCCAGCCACTACTTTGATAGTTTTTGTTGCCTCAGTTATGACAAAGTATCAAAGAGCCTAGGTGTTTTACAGAAACTATTTGCATAGTCCTGGTGTTACATGCCCTAGATGTTACAACGAACTGATCGCTGTTGAATTTCCGTCAGAATAACCTATTAACAGAATTACATATATATAGATACAATATATTTCGGGGAAATAAAATATGCCTAATAGCTTTATTGAATAGTTTTGCATGTAATTTTGCACAGGGAGCACGGTGGCTTAGTGGTTACGGCATTGAACTTCAAATCAAAAGGTCCACGGTTCGATCTCCACCAGGGGTAACTGCCTAGTAACCTTGGCACAGCACTTAATTCCTATTGCACACGTGGGGGCACGATGGCGCCGTGTACTAAAGCATAATGCACGTCGATGGTGCACCTGTCTTTAACAATTGCTAACTCTGCGTATAGTTGTTGGTACGTTGGGGACTCTGACAGTTGCTCGCCGTACGTTGGGGAGTCTGACAGTTGTTCGCCGGTTCTCTCCGGATACTCCGGCTTCTTCCACTCGTAAAACTGTCCGGCACGAGATGACCCCGTCTGTCGAAAGTATCGTTAACCCTTTAACCAACGAATCGCCCGCATCCGCCCGCGTAATATGCAAATTCAGCAGCTGAAAAAATATTATTTTTCGAAAAATTTCAACAAAACCATATCATGTGACCCCTTTTTGGAACGAGCTCGTCGAGCTCGTTCCAAAGAGCGGTCACATGATATGGTTGTGTAGAAATTTTTTTTAAATTTTAAAAATGATATTTAAAATAATAGATTTTGATATCGTCCGCTTGGTACATTTCCCGGTAACTTTTTTGGCCCAGTCCGCCCCTGGATAACATGGCTGAGCTGGATTATGTAATTTTTCTTTTTTTCCACCAGCACAGAAATCGTGAAGAGATTCGGTTGTACAACACGCTGCTTTTAACCTTCTAAACAATCAGAATCTTGTTCTCTAGCTTCTATTTCCGTTATTTTCAGCTTCTCTTTCGCATTCTCTTCCCACAGTTGATTGATGTGCCACTTTAAATTCAAATCGTTATAGCTGACATGTAGATTGAAGGCCAGAAACATCTTCATCAGTAACAGGCAACAACAACATCAATTTAGTGCCAATTCCAATTTAAATTTTACAATAAACATTATTGTTTCAGAGCCCCTACGCATCACGCTATCTGTTCCTGCTGACTCCAGTGAAAGAATGTCTGACATAACCATATTTCACACTCTTGTGCCCTATTTTACAATTCTTGGAAGAAAGAAGTTTTAAACTAATCTGCTTTTCTATTGCAGTGGTAAAAGTGCAGTTAATCAAATCTGGGGGGAACCCACATTTTAAAATAGTTGGAAAAAGCTTTCAGGTCTGCTGGAAAGAGTTTTTGCTGTTAATTTGAAACATTGTGTCGCGCAAGAGTATAATCATTGGCACACTTGACGAATTTCTGGGAATGTTCTGGAATATTTCGGTCCGGTCCAATTGGTTAAGGACCTTGTATTGAATCCCATCGTTGTTTGCAGAAAGAAAGATGTTTCTGATGCCCCTGTGGAACGAACTTGTTTTCTTGTTTTTAAAGAGATAGTTTCTCTCCTTCTCTCTCTCTCTCTCTCTCTCTCTCTCTCTCTCTCTCTCTCTCTCTCTCGAGAGAGAGAGAGAGAGAGAGAGAGAGAGAGAGAGAGAGAGAGAGAGAGAGAGAAAGAGAGATAATTCCAAGAGAAACGCCAGAGACGCAGATACAAACAAACAATTGGCCACGGTGACGGAGACAGCGTTTAATTCCCAGTGATGTTGGTATGGACGCCATGCTGACCGGCAATAGCCACAAGAAATGGATAATTAGAAGATTTCAGGACGTCACACCTCAATACACTCCCAGGATTTACGCCATATTCTTCCCCCTAAGTACAACAGCAAAATCTCATTACTTTGCTATCAAGCCTATTGATGCGATATGAATAAGGTCGGTTTTATTGCCCTTGCGATTTGCAAGTGACAAATCAATTAAATATACTCTTTAATTATAACAACGTTGCCTCCCTTTGTGGCCAGTTTTATGATAAGTCACTTGTGCGGGTGCTAGATCCACTCGAGTGCAGCAAGCACATATCGTTATTTTTATTTGTCATAATCACTCCTGTGTGGCAATTATTTTCGAAACGACATTTTATTAATCACGTGATCGATTATCTGTGTCTTGCTAGTTTTGCTACTTCAGCTTTCGGCAGACATTACATATACCCTCAGCAAGTCAATATTCCTTATTTCAAAATCTTGTTTGTCTTGAAACATTTCCCTCAACATAATTATCTTGATCCTGTTCGTCTTCATCGACACGAAAGTAGACAAAGCCTTTCAATGATTGTTGTTCGATTTTCTCGGTTTTCTTTTCGATTGTTGCTCGAAAGTGAGTTCTTTGTTTCACAATCCACTCCCGTCTTGAATTCTCAGTATGTTATCAATTATCTATGAAATGGGAAATGTGCTGACTTTTATTCGATGTTTTTTTTAACCCTTTACCCAACATAAACGATATCAAAATTTATTATTTTAAATATTATTTTTTAAAATTTTTCAAAAAATTTCAGTAAAACGATATCATGTGACCCCTCATTGGAACGAGCTCGTCGAGCTCGTTCCAATTAGGGGTTACAAGATATGCTTTAATTGAACTTTTTTGAAAAATAAACTTTTCGAACTGATGAATTTGAAATTTACGCGGGCGGATGAGACCGATTCGTAATATAAAGGGTTTAAACAAATGTGATGGTAGAGTGTGTGAATCTTATTTCCTGATAGAGGTGAAATCTGATGATTTGATTGGCTGAAAGGACCGGTGTAGATAACGCCTCTTAGGCAAAAAAATGTTTTGATTCTCAGACAATCCTTCACTGGAATTGAACCTCCTCATTGGATGTTTTTATTACCTTGCAGTGTCGAGGCCGATTTGTTAGATAAAGGGTTTAAACAAATGCAATGGTAGAGTGTGTGAATCATTATTTCCTGATAGAGGTGAAATCTAATGATTTGATTGGCTGAAAGGACCGGTGTAGATAACGCCTCTTAGGCAAAAAAAAATGTTTTGATTCTCAGACAATCCTTCACTGGAATTGAACCCCCTCATTGGATGTTTTTATAACCTTGCAGTGTCTTCAAAATGGCGCGACTCGGAACAGTTACTTTTTTTTGATGGATGTATATAACTAAAATCTTCTGAGCTAAACAAAAGACGGTTTCTACTGTGGCTTTGCAGATGCTTCTAGACAAGTCTTGGCTGCCTATATACTTAGAATGTAACATGCAAATTGTCCCCGGGATAGCATATTGAGGTAGCTATTCTGTTGCAGTAAAAAAGTGATCCAAGTTGGAATTAGGCTCTTGAGAGTTAAAAATGTGTATTTGTGTAATTAGGCACTTTTAGTATATTTTGTGTATGAAAAGTCCGTGGAAAGCCTCTCAATACATTCTCATTATATGCAAGATAAAAATAAAAATTACAAATAAAATCCTCCCTCCCTCACTGATTTTAAAACAAAAATGCCTGAGAATCAATTAATTTATTTTGTGTGGCCTTACAGTTTTGGGGTATTTACATTAGAGATGGGCGGTTTTGGAATTTCAAGGTCGGTATAGGTTTCGTTATTTTTAGGGGGGGGGGGGGGGGTATACCGCGTTATAGGTTAGGTAATCGGCATCTGAATTTACTGAGATTTTCTAATAGTACCAAAAGGGAAGTCACTCCAGGAAAATACAAAATAAGTTGTTGTTGTATCATTCTGCCAGAGCGCTATAAATGCCACTGCCAATGAGCTCAACGGTGACATTTGTTGCCACACACAAATCATATCTACAGTAATTTTGTGACTTGTTCCAAACACACCTTAACCTTTAACGGCGCATGCTTTTGCTATCTCAGAGCGGGTGTACTTAACATACCGTCATTAGAAGGTCATGCTTACAATAGACCAATTGTCCAATAGGCAACAATGCGTCGCGTTCGGAGATAAAGAGTCATCCACAATCCCAGTTACTTCCGGAGTGCCGCAAGGCTCTAATTTAGGGCCGACCTTGTTTCTGTTGTATGTTAATGACCTTTGTAAGGCTACATTCTTAAATCTGGTGTCATTTCCGGACCACTCAACTGTGTATTCGTCGGGGCCAGATGTAAATATTCTTGTACAGTAGAATCCTCTTAATTGAATATCCATTTTGCCAGTGAAAATTATTCAATTAACGGGAGTATACAATTAACAGGGACTTGGTCAGTTTCCTGTGTTCTGGAGGTAAACTGAGCATTTATTCTATTATATCTTGTTTGACAGAGCTCATAGAGCTCTGTCAAACAAGATATAATAGAATAAATGCCTGTATTGGATGTAGTGAGGCCAAAAAGGTTGATAAATAAGGGGAATTTGGTGGGTGTCACAGTAATTTTTTTCGACATATTACAAAAATTTATATACAATTAACAGGAGTTTACTCTACAACCCATATGCAATTAACAGATTAAATTTGTACTGAAGATATGGTAGATGGTTTTGTGTTTGAAAATTATATTCAATTAACAGGGATATACAATTAAGAGATATCCAATTAAGTGGGCTCCACTGTAAATTATATTAATCTTGAACTAGAAAAGATTTCTCGGTGGTGTTCGTCTAATTACCTCCTCAATACTGCTAAAACCAAATTTGTCATTATAAACCCCAGCAATAAGAGAGCAGTTCTACTGCTCAGTGATGTAGCTAAAAACAACAAGAAAATAGACAGAATTGCGTCTGACATTAACGAATCGTCATTAAAATTTATAGTCATACATATTGATGAGCAACTCTCATATAAGGCTTACATTTCTAATTTGTGCGCAAAAATAGCTCGTGAAAACTATGTTCTTAACAAAGTAAAAACTATATTGCCACATGCTGCAATGAAAACGTTGTATTATACTTTTGTGCACAGTCATTTGATTTATGGGATCCATGTTTGGGGTAACTCGAAAGGTATAAATAAGTTGTTTCTAATGCAAAAACGTTCTATGAGAATTTTAAACAATTCTCGATATAACTCTCACACAGATCCTTTGTTTCTAAAAGACAAAATTTTAAAGGTTAGCGATCTTTTTGTTCTCCATATGTCTGTGCTTCTATTTGACTGGAGAAATAATAATCTCCCCGCGTCATTTGATAATTTTTTCAGTGCTGTGGAAAATAAAAGTAGAAGATCCACCAGACAATCTGGCATGCTTCTTGAAGAAAGATCTCGAACAAGATCTCTAGATTCCCCCCCCCCCCCCCCCCCAACATTCGCTTATCCGAAAATTTGGAATACACTGGATGAAAGACTGTGCACTATTCCACTTAGAGGCACATTTAGAAAGGAGTTGATAAAAAATGGCTAAGATCGTATGATGTTAATGTAAACTGTAATATCACTTATTGCGTAGATTACTTGGGTACTTAATCTATCTCTTCGTTCTCTCTAATTATATGGTATTAACAGCTCGGGAATTTGGCTTTTCCAAAACCTTAATTTACTTACATATTCTGAATTGGCTAATTTTTTTTTTTTTTTTTTTAAAGTAAATAAATAACAAGATACTTCGTTTTTTGTCTAATAGTTTTCGCTCTCTGACTCTGGGTCTCGTCATCAGCTTCCGATATAGGCTGATTACTTCTCAGATCACAATTATTAATAATGCAAAAGACAATGCCCACATTGGAAGCATCCATGGAAAAGTGGACAGGATAACTAGATATATAGAGATTATTACCATTATGCGGATGTACAAAATATGTATCCGAGTCGAGCTCATTTAATCTTACAATATATTGGGGATAAGTCATGAATGTAGACGAATATATAACGAACTATTTATTCGTACGGATGAACAAAAAGAAAAAAAAATGGAACCCACGCGAGAGGAACGTGTTTGTATCCGACCCCCTGATACAAACATGTGTATCAGGGGGTCGGATACACGACAGTTGCGGAGTTAATACAGACAAAATACATGTTGATTGTAAGATAAATATAAGTACACCTAGTGCATGCAAATAACTATCTGTTAGTTTATATTTCTTATTGTTGGTCTGACACAAGCCGAAGCTTTATAACTAACAGGGAGATGACAGGTAGACAGCCAATCTGGCTATGCCATCTCTCTACGGTATACACTATTTTTGTATTTCTTTACAAACGCAATTGTTACTGATTAGTGATTACTTTTTACTTCTATTTTCAATGTGTTTAATGTACATTTTTCTGTATTATGTATACCGTAAAGTAAACCAATAAATCAAATAAATTAAATAGACAAATCACCTGAGGAGTGATTTCTAGTCAAGTATTGGCTGTCTTAACAGGACGCGTACAGTTTGTAGCCTTGTGGGAATTCAGAGCAATTGCCCAGGCCTATAAGGCTTAACAAAAACTAAAAATAAAATCAGTCACTTCTTTCATGCAAATGAACACTTCAGCTGCTGTCTAGCCGAAACAAGGTCCTTTTCAGACCTTTAAGTCGGTCTAATTTGGGCACAACGGCAACTATGGATGTGGCATGCATGGTTGGAGAAAAAGCATCGGTCTTTCCTTCTTCATGGCGTCTGTTGTAGGTTTCAAGTCCCCGTCTTAAAATGATAGTTTACAACCCCCTGTTATAGGTCTTCACCATTATCACTGGTTCCCACCACCCTTTGGCGTAAGTGTACTGACGAACTCCAGAAGGCTTCTTAGTTTCCCAGTGTCGAGCCAAAGTCCCATTTGAATGTAAATTGCGCATGGCGTTTACTGAGAAATGCCACAAATATGAATATAATAGATCTCAAGCTTTAAGTGAATGGTCATATAGAATTCGCCACAGAAAAGCAATCGGCGTCGACAGTGTCGTATACGACACTGTCGACGCCGATTGCTTTTCTGTGGCGAACTAAAGAGTTATTTATCTGTTGCAGTGTTTGCTTCGAAGGTAAGCTCTAAGCTATGTTACTAGCATCAATGAATCCTGGCCAAATTATATATTGCCGAAACACTGCAAAACTTTGGAAAAAGTGTCAAACTCCGCATAATTTGGGTGCAATTATCTTATTTGGGCACAGCGTTTACCGTCGTTAGTGGGGAAGAATTTAAAGGCCTGGTCCTATAAATAGCAAATGTAGAAAAATTTAAAAATGCAGATGATTTCGGTATTCAATAATTGGTTCGGTTCTGTTTTTCGGTATCTCCATCATATCGGTATCGGTTCGGTTTTTCGGTATATTGCCCGTCTCTAATTTACACCCTGCGCTAGACTGTGCAAAACATGGATACACTGAGGATGTGATTAACTTAAATATGTTTCCTGAAAATTCAGTATGTGTCAAAAGATTACCAGCGTTATTCTATAAAGTAAAAGTTCTTAAAATTATTTTGTTGTTTTCCGAGAGAGAGAAGTAGGTTACAAATGAACTACATATAACTGGTAGACTGCTGGAAGCCCATATTTGGGCTTCAATCCAAACCAGGGAAACTCCAAATAAAATGATTCGTATTCACTGGACATGCTTCATATTATTATGACAGGGCGTATAAAATAATTCCAATCGCATCCCAATAAAATGAAAATAAAAAGATTTATTTTTAATATGAGGTTAGAATAAAAACATGGGTTTCGGGCTAAATGAAGTTGGGGATGTTCATGAGTCATTGACCATTGCTCGAGGAAGTGTATGTTATGCATAGAGCTTTCCGAGGCGCGTGGTTAACCCTTTGAAATAGGGTGGTATCTTCCATGGCTGTTCAATGGAGGCAATCTGAAGAGTCCATGTTTATTTTTTAGGGGTGGACCAATTAATATTTTCAACGTGCAGCCTTGAGGCTGCACGTTGAAAATATTGATTGGTGTACCCCACACTTTAACTCAGCAGCCATCTTACTAAACGAAAGTATGACGTATCATGTTTCTGGACCGAAGAAGCAGTCTATCGGGTTGAAAGTGTTAACAACGCACCCAACCCACCCTTTAGAAGCATGGCGAAGCGCTGTCGTACGCCTCAGTTTCAAAAACCTGTAAATGTTAATTGTTTTGGCCTGCAGACATAAGAAAAACACTGTGGGATAGATTGAATAAATTTAGAGAATGTAAAAAAATATTTTATGATATGCTGCCGCTAAAATATACGGACGTAGTGGAAATGTAGATGTCGGGGGCGCGGTGTCTCAGTAGGTAAAGGTGCAGGCTGCAAGCGGAGAGATCCTCAGTTCGAATCCCACCTACGGCAACAGCGTTGTGTCCTTAGGCGAGACACTTCACCCCCATTGCCAACGTGGGGGCACGGTGGCGTTGTGTACTAAGGCGTACTGCACGTCGATGGTGCAGTTGTCGTCAATCAGTGCTAACCCTGCTTTTGTGGAGTTAGTATGTTGGGGATCTGACAGTTGCTCGCCGTTGTTCGGAGGTTCTCTCCAGGTACTCCCGCTTCCTGCATCCGTACAACTGTCGTGGTCATGATTAGCCGTTGTGCAGAAATATGTGACCTTAAACACCAATAAATAAATAAATAAATGGACGTCGTATATTTCTTCTTTACCCACATAAGATATAAGTTTACGTTGATTGAGAATTGTATTTTTCACTAGGAATGAGCGGTATTACAATTTTCAGATCAGTATTGATTTCGGTGTATTCGGGGTGGCGGGATCACCGCGGTATCGGTTCGATATTCGGTTTCTGACTTGACTGTGATTTGTGGATAGTACCAAAGGCTAATTCACACCAGGAAAATACAGAATAAGTTGTTCTTGTATCGTTTTACCACAGCACAACAAATGCCACTGCAATGAGCTGAACATTAAAATTCTTTCGCCAATACAAATCATATCTACACTAATTTTGTGCCTTGTTCCAAAACACCTTAACCTTTAAAGGCTTATATCAGACCTTTGCGATCTCTGGGCATGTGTCCTCTACATGCCATCACCAGGGGGTTTCTGCTGACTATAGACAAAACACGTAGGCAATGATTTCTAGTCAAGTCTTGGCTGCCTTAATAGGCAGCCAAGACTTGACTAGAAATCACAGCTAAGCAACTGGACATGTACAGATTGTAGTCTTGTAGGAATTCAGAACAGTTGCCCAGGTCTTTGAGGTATCACGGAACTAAATATTTTCCCATAGGCGACCATCATAACTAACGTTCAGGCAAAAGAAAATATGATCTCCTCACTTTAATTTTGACATTCAAACATCTTTGTCAAGTATAGACCTTCAGACAACATTTTCTGACCCCAAAACAGGAGTTCATGCAACAAATAAGAGAGAAAAATTAACAGCAAGGGAAGTACCGGTCACGTGCACATATTTTTCAGGGAATTCCCTACAAAAATACACCAAATGTAAAATGTACTATTTTGGTCCAAAATTCATCAAATCATCCTCTTTTTTATCAGGAATATTCCTCAATAATGCAAGATGTTAATAGAATGTTTCAAACGTTTATTGAAACAATTTATTTTCCCAAGGCTGTTTATTTTTGGAGATTGCATCACTTCCGGCAAGGCGGGTATTTCTAATTCAAATATTTAGTTCAGTGGTATCTTAATTGTTAACAAAACTGAAAAGAAAAACAGCCATTTCTTTCATGAAAATGAACACTTAAACTGCAAACAGGACTGAACCAAACCTAATAAATAGCAAACGTTGGAAAATACAAACGGTTTCTGCATTCAATGATTGGTTCGGTCGGTTTTTTGGTACCACCATTATATCGGTATTGGTTCTGTTTCTCTGTATATTTCCCATCTCTATTTTTCACTGCAGGTACTATTGGCGAACCGCGGCCAAAATGGTATCAACGAACATGAAAAAAACTCGCTAAAATGTTATGAAAGAGATGTTCACTATTTCATGGCGAAAAGTTGTTGTTGTGGTCATGTATGGTATTAAATTAATATCTATTAGCGTTTCTGCGTAGCTTTCAGGTAAAAACCGAGGGAACTCTTTTGTTTCGCGACGACCGATTTCGTAGCCGGAAGCGTTTCGTTGGCTGCCCGCCGAAAGCTTTTATACTGGTTGTCGCTTTCGAAGCAATTCGTTGCATTAATTTTGGATTAAAGCAAAACTAAATATTTACAATAGGCAATGCATATTGAAAAAATGCCTTTTTTGTGGTGCGGTCACTTTTTGAAAATTTATATTTCACCCGCTAGTCGTTCATGAAATAATTATGACATCCACTCAAAAACCACAGATATCCTTTCTTTATCCCACTCCTACCATTAATTAATTAACCCACCTGCAAAGTCCTTGGGTTAAATAATTATTCCTACTCGTAGGTTAACAAAAATAATTTGACACACTATACTTGCAGGATATCAAAAATAATTTGACACACTATACTTGCAGGATATCAAAAATAATTTGACACACTATACTTGCAGGATAACAAAAATAATTTGACACACTATACTTGCAGGATATCAAAAATAATTTGACACACTATACTTGCAGGATATCAAAAATAATTTGACACACTATACTTGCAGGTTAACAAAAATAATTTGACACACTATACTTGCAGGATATCAAAAATAATTTGACACACTATACTTGCAGGATAACAAAAATAATTTGACACACTATACTTGCAGGATATCAAAAATAATTTGACACACTATACTTGCAGGATATCAAAAATAATTTGACACACTATATATTTATTCTGCAGGCCTGAAGCTGGTGGGGGTGCCGGGGAGGGGGCGATTCACCCCATATGACCATGTCCGTCGGAAAAAGTTGTCTATCTGAAATTTGCTTGTCCCTCGAATACTAACATTTTGTACTGTAATTTGAAACAAAGTTGACGATTTGCGGTTGAAAAAAATGTTTCATAAAATATTTTCACAAACCCATTTCACATGATCCCCTCGTTGGAACGAGCTCGATGAGCTCGTTCCAACGAGGGGATCATGTGAAATAGGTTTGTGATTAACTGGCTCGATGAGCTCGTTCCAACGAGGGGTCATGTGAAATGGGTTTGTGAAAATATTTTATGAAACATTTTTTTCAACCGCTCAGTTTGTATATTCCTTGGGAGGATGCGGTCGATTCGTTAGTTAAAGTGTTAAAGTAGTATATTAAGTAAGGTTTCAAGTTCGTACCGACGGTCCACGTCCTGGAAATACCGTCGGTAAATTTTACCTCTCGACCACCATGTCTGAAGATCTTGGCTTTGGGACTGTTATCTGTAATACAGATAGAGAGTGTGTGATTCAGTAATTCAGTCCAGCTAGAAATTCAAGCTTTGATTATCTCCCTTGATATGCTATGATAACTAGAAATTTTACGTCGTGCGGGCGGGGCGTGCTAGTTCTGTATATATCTGGACAAAACACACCTGTTAGTCTTCCTCGTAAAAGTGCACTTCGGCCAAAATAGAGTTTTAACAGCTGAGATATGAAGGTAGTCTAATCTTTCCCCACTAGAACCAACACACACACACATGTCTGGTGTTTATTATTGTCTTCCACAGATAGAAAGAAAATAATGGGTAACGATAAAGAAAAAAATGTACCGAGTGGTTGTCTGTGGTTTCAATCACAAAAAGAATCCTTTGGCATGGAAAACAATTACGGCTCAGAAGATAAATATACTCGGATCTGATGCTTGATGAAATCATTCTGTTGCTGCATTACTCGGATCTTACGATCAATGAAGGGATTATGGTGAAATTAGGTTTTCACTTGGTCAGTTGGGAGCGGAGGCAAAAACCACATCACCATTAATCTACGTTTTCGCCTCGCGGGGTTCCAATTATTATGAGTTCATCGCTATTATAAATGTACCGCTTGGAATTGTGGAGATGCGGTATGACCTTTTATCAGGACTGTTAGTCTGGATGTGACAAGGTTACAATTGTTGCTATGAATATTCAAATGGGTGTACATCCTTAGGGAGGGGTGAGGGTGGCGGTGATGAATCTTCTTTTTGATTTGTGTCAGCCATTATTCTTAATAATCAGCTTCTCACCTATAGAATTAATATTCGCCAAGTCTTGAAGAAGGTCAAAATTTTCATAGATCGTCATCAGATGAATGTTATAAGTTATTCATGCATATTATATCCTTTCTCTGATTTCCTGAGAGGCCCTGTTTCCTAATTTTTTCTATCGATGGTTTGAAAAGCATTCGTGTGATATTCGTATGCACTGTGCACTACATAAAATCTAGGTTCTCTTTAGAACCCAAACTGGTTCTAATCTTGTCCCTGAGATAGAACCAGTTCTGTTTAAGTAGTATTTATTTCAAATCAAATAAATTTACCAAGATTAGCATTCAATTTCAACAGAATATTACATGTACTGAAGTAGATTCAGCAGTAAACTTGGAGCTTATTCAACGCAGTCGCCAAACATTTTGAAACAAAGGAGATATGAACAGTTTGCATATCGAACCAGTTTTGGTTCTGTATAGAACCAAAACTGGTTCGATATGCCAAATGTTCATATCTCCTTTGCTTAATAATGATTTGAGGCAACCTCGTATAAGCTCTAAACTGACGACTGAAACCCCCTCAATTTATGTTTAATTCTGTTAATATTTAATGTCAATCTTTATAAATTTATTTGATTTGAAATAAATACTGTTTAAACAGAACTGGTTCCATCTCAGGGACAAGACTAGAACCAGTTTTGGTTCTAAAGAGAACCTAGATTTTTTGGAGTGTACACTCTCTAAAAATAGTCTTTGAATATTTAGGACGTTCGTCTGAAGAACACAACCACCAGGTACGTGGCAAGAGGTTTCAGATTGGAGGGTGTAGGGTAGTGAATTTCCAACTAGGGGGAGGGACCGGGAGAAACCACCCTCCCGGTCCCTCCTCCTAGTTGGAAAAACACTACCGAGAAAGATTTTGAAAATGAAGCCATGAAAGGGGGAATAAAAGTGATTCTAGTATCTGAAATGGCAACACATTTATGATAGAATCATCAGGTTATAATTATTTGTCATTCTGGGAATTGAATATGTGCTAAACAAATACTCAAGCTGAGAACTTTGAGCAATTCATACTGTCCTAACATTAAATGCAGGAATGATCAATTTTCGATGTTTCATCATTTTGTAACTGTGAATGATTGAATTAACTCAGGATAACGATTTTACACGATGGATTTTCTTCAAGTGCATTTCGAGGATTTTTTTATGACGATTTATAAACGTACTATAGAAATTTCGTACCGATTGACATCATGCATACTTATGAAGCTCGATATTGCGTACACTGTAGTTGTAAATAGTAACAGTTGGAATTTTTGCCGACTTGAAACCGAGTTGGAAATTTGGGAAGTAAAGGAGACATCAGCCTCACCAAAGAAGCTCTAAAATCCTGATAAATGGAATTTTCAACTACTCGTGACTTGCCCTTCTAATTTCTAACTCTAGGAAATTTTGACCAGGATCGGGGGGGGGGGAGGGTGACTGGCCCCCACCTCCAGCCCCATGTCGCCACGTTCCTGAACACATCGCGCCCTTTTAAGAGATTTCTTGTGGAATTCTGTTTCGTTATTTTGAAGTTCAAGAATGAAAATGCCTGTCATTGGAAAAGTCCTTGATAATGGGCAGTGTGCTCAGGAATGGAATCCCGGGGGTAGCAAGATTCTTCCGTGGTTTCTTCGAAGCAGTATAGTGATTATGGCCGACATGTCGTTTACTGTGCGCAAGACTCGTGATCTTCGGGAAAGTATAGTCCACACGCCTCCGGCGCGTGGACTATACTTCCCCGACGACCACTATTTTGGCATAGTAAACTCCAAGCCGGACAATATTTATAAAATATCCCATGGTGTTCAAAAATGCATTCTGGTTTGAAAACCGACCCGCCCTGAAAGTAAAACCGAAGGATGTATTAGCTTTTAAACCATTGTAATTTTTCATACACCTTGGAATTTACACGGATAGCGAATTTTCTACATCAGTAACGGCCTTCACTTTGAAGACAAACTTCAACTAAGTGAAAAAGGAATAACCCATCATGTTTTGTTCAACAGAGCTCTTTAAGCTCTGTGAAAAAAAACTGTAATAAGTTCCATGTACAGTCATCATGACGAATGTCAAAGATACATGGACATTTAATAAAAGGTTCCTGGAAATAATCCCTTGATAGTGACGAGTGGGTTCAGGAGGTCTAAACGGATGCTCAATGGATGTTTGTAAAAGCGATTTTATGTGTTCGATAAAAGAATGAAAAAAGCAGACAAAAGCTCCCGCGTTTAAAAAAGTTCCCTAAGCGGCCAAATATTTTGTCATGGATAATACAGAACTAAAGAGAAAATCTTTATTACTTTTGTTTAATGACTAGCCCTGGTAATTTTTATACAAATACTATTATCAAATTATGTTTTATGTGTTTTACTTGAACTTTTAAAAAAGATTAATCACATCTTTGCATATTTGTCATTTTACACAGGGCTATACATTGTACCTGTCAGCCAATCAAATCACTAGATTTCAGATTTCAGTCTGTCAAGAAATTGCACTTTGGTCTTAACTTTAATGTTGGTTATGTCCAGTGCTGGGATTACATTATTTTAATATTTCCTTTTCTTGACACTCCGTACATTTCGGTTCGAACTATACACATTCTTGGGGGTTGAATCGGTTCAGTAATTTTAAAACTGGAAGTTATCAACTGCTGTCTGAATTATTGAACCTTGGTAGTAGAATATGCAAAAACTGAAAGTGGTGGTTATGTTTGCATTTTTCCCATTTCAGTTATGATTTTTAAAGAAACCAAACCAGTTCGTTTTTGTTAACCGCGCATTTTTTTAGATAAACCAGACATTGTTGTAAAATACCTTTAAAATTCTGGTGGAAATACTGGCAACAAATCCTCGTTACTTTACCGTAAATATTACGCTAATGACTCTTTCCGCTCATACACGCAGAGAAATTTTGGTTCCTCCAGGAACCAAAAGTGGTTCTTCAGTTTGTCCTGCTGGTATGGGAACTAAATGTGGTTACATGGAATCAAACAAGACACATGATTGTTTTGGTTCTTCAATCTGTCACGTTAACTCTTTCAACACGAGGGGTCGCCTTTCCGGTCCAGGAACACGATACGTCATAATTTCATTAAGTAGGGTGGCTACTTAGTGAACGTGTGTGGTAGAACAATTAATATTTTCAACGTGCAGCCTGGAAGCTGCACGTTGAAAATATTAATTGCTCTACCCCAAATAATGGATATGGACTCTTCTAATTTCTGCCATTTAACTGGCATGGAAGATTCCACCAGTGTCCAGAGGGTTAACTGGACAGTCAAGACCTCTGGACATTGCATAAATTCTAAAATATAAAGTCGTTGGATGTTTTAAAAT
Organism: Pictodentalium vernedei; assembly: GCA_031216915.1. Lineage (NCBI taxonomy): Eukaryota > Metazoa > Mollusca > Scaphopoda > Dentaliida > Dentaliidae > Pictodentalium > Pictodentalium vernedei. Next base: position 22,296,974 of record CM062293.1, read on the forward strand.
GGCGAGATGCAGCGCCCGAGACACGTTTTCAATCGTCCCATCACGCGTTCGTTCACCTTATAGCCAACGCACACGATGACCAGCGATATCCGATGAAAATTATGAGAGTTATGGCCCTTTGTTAAAAAATTAATTATCGTGTAATACTTCAAATAATTGCATTAACACCATAACAAATAAATGAGCTCATCATAATTTTGCTGAAAATTGGGAACAAATTTGGAAAAATGTAAAGAAAAATAAGAAATTTGGATATTGTGTGAGTTGGGTTACGGGTTAATTGGAAGTAATCCAATCTTCAGTGCCTGTACTGATATGTCAAATTTTCTGTGATAAATCATCATCCATGTAAATTTTTTGGGGGCCTGATTGTGATTGGTTTCGAATATATTTGTTTGCGGTGTGTGTGTGGGGGGAGGGGGGTCGCTTTGCGATGCTTTTATAAGTTTGCATTGGTTATAAAAAGAGAGCATGCGGCAGCCAAAAGGACCGTGCAGGGGGCCTGAGAAATATATTTTTAACTTTTTAGGTCTCAGATTTTCCAGTCTATGGAACACATCGTGTTACTATTTACATACTTTACTTAGAGCTCTCTATGGGGGCTTCCCGTGGAATGATGTCAAGGGCTGGAGCTACCAATGAGAGAAATTTCGTGTGGTTGTTCGGCGGTCTATTTCTGCTGGTGCTGTCCATATATGGACAAATTCTCGTCTCTTGACTCTCGCCACTAGGCGGCTCGAGCAATAGGACCAAAGTAGAAAAAATTAAGAATAAATCGCTTGGCCCTATTCTCCCGACCGATAGAAATCCATTTTTTTTTTACTGAAAATGTTAAAGATATTAAACATACCAGAAGGGGACTCATCAAACCCACGTAAACGATCCAAATACATTTTTTTCTCATTGGGCCAAACTCTTCAAACTACAATTATAAATTCACAATCAGTCACTTTCCACGAGTTGTCAGTGGCGGGGGGGGGGAGGGGGGGTACATTTTGTAGGTATGCCAGTTACACTACGCCACCAGCGACCAAGAATAGTTGAATGGTCATCTGACAGTCTGATTCCAGTGTTGCATGATTTAATCTCCAGGAGTCGACAGGTAGACAGCCAATCTGGCTATGCCGTCTCCTTGCGGTATACACGCATATATAATCTCTTTGTGTATTGTATGTAGTTATGTGAAAACAGTGGCGGCGCTACGGGGGGTATGGGGGGGGGGCATCCCCCCAAACGAAGGCTTTGCCCCCCCCCCCCCCCCACCCCAGTTGCCCCCCCCCCCCACCATCTCGCATGCATTTCCATCCACCCTCACACACAAACACATTCAGTCACTCTCTCTCTCACACACACACACCCCTCTCTTTTTTATTCCCATACACACTTAGCCCAAAGCCTCAGGCTAGCTGATGAACACATCCAGGCAGTAGAGATTTAAAGACTCGGATGCAGATACTTATAAGTTATAATTAAGTTACGAGCCAACAAAGGCATCTCTCTCTCTCTCTCTCTCTCTCTCTCTCTCTCTCTCTCTCTCTCTCTCTCTCTCTCTCTCTCTCTCTCTCTCTCTCACGCACAGACCCACCAGACGCACATCCAGGATTTTTTGAAAGGAGGACCGCTTATTACCATTACATTTAGTCGAAACTTGGACCCAAAGTCCGTAATATAATTTTTTGGTTTGGTACGTCCACAGGACGTACCAAACCAAAAAAGTATATTACGGACTTTGGGTCCAAGTTTGGACTAACTCATAAGTTATAACAAAGTAATGATATGATCCTTTACGTATTTGCCCCCCTTCATGGGAGTCTGCCCCCCTAGTTGCCCCCCCCCCCCCCCCTCCCCCACAAAAAAAAATTTCTGGCGCCGCCACTGTGTGAAAATTTACATTGCTGTATATTGCTGAATAAAAATTCATTCATTCATACGTTTCTGATCAGAACGGTACAAATGGCTTGAGGTAGTGTTAGCTTCAATATTGATTCCGACTGTCTTTAATTATAAAAGGACATTTAACTTCATTACCTTTCATTTAAATTACGGTTATGGGAGCAGTGTTTCGAGAACGATGACATCTGAATCGAGAATTCAACTTATTGCTGTCGTTTTGCCCGCGTTTTCCGTGTTAACTTCGTCTGTGAGATTCAGTCTTTAAATATTTAATGAATTTCTTGGTCTGTAAGGCACTGAATATGTCCTGGAGAAAAATATTACTGTTTCCTTGGTGTTAACGAGTGGCACGTGTATGAAAAGTGAGAATTTGATTCACGCGACTCCTTTTGTTATCTAGTGTCTGATAGTGTTCAACCGATGATCGGAACTGGCCACCACAATCGGCCGATTATGGGCAATCGGATGACAACGGCAACGGCTCCTGGAATATGGGTTCAACCGATTGTTGCCAAGCAATTTGTGATTTTTCTGAATCGCATTTTATTATCTTCTGCAATTGTTCAATTGTTAATGTAAAATGATGTCGATGATACCATTCAATAAAGTTGAGAAACAACCACAATGTGTATTCCTAATCTCTCTAGGCGCCCCTTTACGGGATATACGCGTTAAACGAATGTAAACCTTACTACTGAGCACACTTGCAGCAATCGCCAGTCCATACCGGAAAAGTGAAGGATGCACTCCATTGACTCAGGTCGCAGTAAAATTACCAGTCGCGCGCACTTGGGCGGTAAACGTGGCTCTGAGAGCCACGTTTACCGCCCAAGTGTGCGCGACTGGTAATTTTACTGGGACCCCAGTCAACGAAGTTTAACACTTTGAAAAATGTTCAGTTTAACGTAGTTCTTTCGAGCCTCGACTTGTCTTGTAGTGCACGGTATTACAATCGGAATCGGCATCAGAATCGGCCGATTGTGGGCTCAAATAACCGGTAATCGGTCAGCGACCATTTTTGGTAATCGGTTGGACACTAGTATCTGATATTGAAAACGTGCACAAAACGACATTTTGAGAAAAAAAACCGACAACTGAAGACTGTGTTTAAAAAAAATAATGGAAATGGTTTTGGTGGGAGTCGAAAGTCAAGACTAGCCATTTTGATGTGCTGCATAAAACAAAGCACGAATTCAGCGTTTCGCATTTTCTCCTTTTTTATACCATGATTACCTATTCTACTATATATAACAAGCCAATGACATAAATTTTAGCTTTACACACCAACCGTGGTGAACACGCCAGCAATGGGATTTCAGTAGTTAAAATTTACACCTACAGTGGAACAACATCCAAGTTGACATTTGGTGACCTCACCTTGAATGCAAACTTGTCTAAATTTATCACTCGTCGCCTCGTGAAGAGTGAAATGAAACCGGCAATTATATATTACGTTTTTTTAAATAAGTTTACCTCATACGATATACCCAAAATTAACAAACATACGTGGTCTCATCGGAGTCATGTTAATAAAGCATCCATAACTCGAAATAGTATGTTATTATGTTAAAAGCCGCCGTAATTTGCGCGTTTCGTTTTCTATTTCGTATCGGCGATAAAATTGCAGGCGGAAGTACCGCCCATCGATGCTCATGTAAACACAAACAGAATCGCACGTGTGAATATTGATTTATTTAACATTTAAACTCTTATTAATCTGACGATCATGGTATAAATAAAATATACTCAAAGTAGCTTGGTGTACCAAATGTTCACCACTCGTGGTGAAGTTGTGTTAACCGCGCGCCAAAGGCGCGCGATTAACACCACTTCAACACTCGTGATGAACATTTGGTACACCAAGCTACTATGGGTATAATCTATATACCCACATTTTCTTCAGCACCCCCCCCCCTCCCCCGCCTCCCCCCAATTTCTATCCCCCACCCAACAATACTGCATAATGCCTGCATTTATGCTGATGTCGGCATAAATCAAGAATCATTTTCTTTATTCTTTTGTCTGCTTATACTAAGGAATTGTTTCGACACAAGCATATTGGTGAAGCCTCATGGAAAAGGTAACGAGCGGTCGAAGAAATTTACTTCCAGAAATTCAATAGACTCCGTTCATTTCCTGCTCTCTAAACAGTAATCTTTATGTACCAGTTCCTATTATCCCCCATGTACAGGCACGATTAAATTGGATGCCACAATGTAGCGTGCTATTCCGCTGAAATAATGAGCTCATTTACATTTAAACCCCCACGTGAATGGCAACGCGTGTAACAAGTAACTGGGAAGGCATTGATTTCCGTGATGGAGGTACAGTGTCTTGTAATGTAAATAAAACGTTTCTCCAGTCTCCCCAAATAGCCTGTATTTCACTACTTCATTACTTCTAGAGAAGTAATATTAGGTAGTGTAAGGGGGTATCTAAATTGAAAGGGTCATGTAAGTGTGTATCTGAATTGAAAGGGTCATACCCCATCTTTCCCACCCAATGGTATGCAGTGATGTTAAATTCTACTGAAAATAGGTCCTAAACCCCACCTGTGTGACTCTCCTAAATCTTAGCCTTTTATAGACCCCACCCCACCTCCGCACACACGTGCAGACTTTCATACAACCCAGGACACTTACAGTGTAACAACGATTGGAAGACGAAAGCAGGCGTCTGCCATCTGACCTGTGTTTTGTGTTTAGTTAATCTGCTAAGCTTTTGATCTGTTCCTCTCATATAATATAGCCTCCCAGCCAACACATTCAGATTCCTTCCTACAGGCACTGTTATTGCTCTCTTCCACATATCAAATTTAAAGTCAGTTGAAAAACTACAGCCACTACACCTAGTTCCCTCGTCAGGACAAAGGTTCACCTGGAAACTACGGACGTAACGCCACCATGAGCTGCCAAGAAAAACGTTTATCGCAGCCTTAAACAATCGACAACTTGACTATTAAGAGGATAAATTCAACATATACCAACATGGTTTCCGCAAAGGCCATAGAACAGCCGACTGTCTTCTTATCCTACAGACACTAATCAACAAATATGTGCATAAAACGGGGGAAAGCTCTATACCTGCTTTATCCACTACAAAAAGACCTTTGATTCTGTTGAGAGGACAGGTTTGTTACACAAACTAGCAAACTCTGGAATTGGACCAATATAAGTTATTGTGATGAGTTGACGGTAACATTGTCTGAGGTTTGCGGCTCGGAGCTGATGTTCCGAGCCGCAAACCTCAGACCATGTTACCGTCAACTCATCACAATAACGTATATGTTCCAATAAGACACTACCCATAGCCCAAAACCTACGTCGTGAAACACGAGTGGTTTATTTACTAAACCTCTGAACCTAAACCTGTGATCGTTAAAAGTTGCCTTGTTCAAGGCAACTTTTAACGATCACAGGTTTAGTAAATGAACCTCTCGTGTACCCCACCACTGGATAAATAATCAATAAACCAGATACACTCATTCCATCTCAGTTCAAATCGTAAATCGGTTTGTAATTTAAACAACTCTTCTGGAAATATCCAGAAAAAAATGAAGCGGATTGTTAGTCGCTCCGTTGATGAAGCAATTACGAAACGGGCGACGTCATTTCAAATATTTCGCGTTGTGACGTCAGACGGTAACATTTGCTACTGAAGCCGTAAACATAAATGAAACTACGCCAGCTCTTATACAATCACAGGGCAAGGATTTTACTCTCATTGGAACATAAATGTATAATGTACTAAAATCAGTGTATTCGAATCAAAGAGTGTCTCTAAAATTCCAAAACAAACACCCTGATACTTTAACATAACGGACGGTGTTAAACAAGGGGACAATTTAAGCCCTGCATTGTTTAATATGTTTATAAATGATCTTCCAACTCATGTTCACGAAAAATTTGTGTCAATTATGACTTGCCAAGAGCCTAAAATGTTAAACGGCTTGGCTTAATTTATCTATGATGGATCAAATAAGAAAGGTAAATGGTTTCCCACTGACGTCACACTGTCCCAGCATTAACTAGTCTGGTGCTCGAAGCCTCTAAGCAATGACCCCACAGACTACTGAATATAGTAAGCTCCTGTTTGTTTATGTCACCACCATCTTTGGTGCTTAAAATACCTTATCTTGTATTTTTTGTATCTAACAACAAATATTCATGTATATTTGACCAGAATTGGCGTAATAGCACAATAAAGAAAGAATATAATATATTTCTACGACTATCCTAGAATCTATTCACACAAAGATTCGCAGAATAAAACCAGCGAAAATCCATGTTGATTTTAGTTGCACCTCTGCTAGGATTCACGTGAAAAGATTTGAGTCAATGTAACCTTCTTACCTAACACAATGACAGAAAATTAATGGAAGGCTAACGTGACCTGAAATATCATGTCATTTTCCCAATACAATTGTACAAATATAGCTGTCATTGGAACCGGCTCAGTGAGCCGGTTCCAATGACAACCATATTTGTGAGGTTTTATTGGTAAATAATGTTTTTTTTGTTTTTTTTTTTTAATATCAGATTTAGTTTATGTTTTAAAAATTAAAAAGCTGTGTTGGGTAAATGGGTTTACATGTGTTATCAGTATACAGGGGTTCAACTTGGTGGCCTCGTGGGAACTTGGGACACTCATAGCGGGTATGGATTTTCGCAAACATTTTCGCGGGGAATCCAAATGGATTCTCCCAAAATTAGATGAAATATAAGCCACACTCGGCCCCAAAAGCTGTATGTACTGCATCCGTGTGATTGGGTGTGTGTGTAGTGGGGGTGGGGGGGGGGGGGGGTATGTGTGCGTGTATAGGAGTGTGTGTGCATGATTCTGAAAGAGACAGACAGATGTTGTGTGGGTCTAAGCTGATCCAACAAACTCGATCACAAGAAGACTATCAGTTGTTGAGGTACCGCTGAAACACCAATCTATTTACCTCTGAAATAGTTTTGGTATTGTCAAGCGTTTTCGAGCACTCTTGTGATTTCACGCCATATAAAATCAATTATTTATTATTATCATATGACTCGTCTGGTTTGTTCACTTTAAAACATTTGATATTTTGCTTTCATATTAATCAGTGATAAATAAAGCCTTCCGTCAATTTCATTGGTCAGTTTCAAAACTAGACAATTTGATTGGCTGAACAAAATAAAACTGGACAACATTTTTATAATTTGCATAATTAGAGTTGAGAGCTTTTATTGGTCAATTTCAAAACTGGACAATTTGATTGGCTAAATAAAATACAACTGGGTGACATTTGCATAATTTCAGTAGGGAGAATTTACGTTATCTGTCCTATTTTGGGTGGGTTATATTGTATTAATCTTTTACCTACAAGAAAAACGCCATTCATTTTTGTATATTGTTTCAAAACTAGACAATTTGATTGGCTGAACAAAATAAAACTGGACAACATTTTCATAATTTGCATAATTAGAGTTGGGAGCTTTCATTGGTCAATCTCAAAACTGGACAATTTGATTGGCTGAACAAAATACAACTGGGTGCCATTTGCATAATTTCAGTAGGGCGAATTTACGTCATCTGTCCTATTTAGGGTGGGTTATATTGTATTAATCTTTTACCTACAAGAAAAACGCCATTCATTTTTTTTATATTTTCACTTTTTGCTTCCAAAACATAGGTTATGACCCCTCATTGGAACGAGCTTGACGAGCTCGTTCCAATGAGGGGTCATAACCTATGTTTATACGAGAATGTTTTTTCCAAGTTCCGTCTGCAACTCAAGTTAGGTGATGGGTTAAAAATTCATACTCGTCCGAATTTTCCGTTTGGGCTCGCCAGAGGTTCGCCAAAACAGAAAATTCTTAGACTCGTTTCATGAATATTATATGAGAAAAACACTCATTCCATATCCTCTATTTATGTAGTATAGAGATGGGTGATATTGGAAGTTTTAGTTCGGTATCGGTTTCAGTATTTTCTGGGGGCATACCGCGATATCAGTTCGGTATTCGGTATCTGACTTGACTGAGATTTACTGACAGATCCAAAGAGGAATTCACACCAGAAAAATACAGAATACAAGTGCTACTGCCAATGAGCTCAGCATCAGCATTTTTTCATCAACACAAACCGTATCTGCAGTACTTCTGTGACTTGTTCCAAGCACACCACAGCCATTAAAGTCCTATGTCAGGTTGTAGCGATCTCAAAGCTTTGTCCTTAATACGCCATCATTATTAGGAGGTCCTGCTGGCAATAGACAAATCACCTATGCAGTGATTTCTAGTCAAGTCTTGGCTGCTTGTGCAGCCAAGACTTGACTAGAAGTCACAGCTAAGCAACTGGGCGTCTACAGACTGTAGTCTAGTGGGAATTCAAGATAAATTGCCCGAGCCCTTAAGGGTGTATAAAACTAAAAACAAATCAGTCACTTCTTTCATGAAAACTTTAACTTATCAAGCCTGAACAAGGCTTCATAAATCGCAGAAAAATTTGAAAATTCAGACGGTTTCGATATCCAGTGATGGGTTCGGTTCGGTTTTTCGGTATCCCCATAATATCGGTATCGGTTCGGTTTTTCAGTATATTGTCCATCTCTATAGTGTAGTATGTTTGTGAGGCTTGTGTCCGTTTTGTATGGTGAGGCGTCGAATGTGTGCTAGGGCTGAAACGGTTGGTTCATTTTCGTAACCGACTAACCGAGAGCTATAACCGGATAGTATCCGATTATCCATGGCCATTATTTCACCGAATCTGGGATCAAAACTATAGAAATTGGAAAGCAGTATTCTCAAACTATTCCGTAGTGTGAATACAAACGAACGTTGTCGAGTACTCGACAACGTTCGTTTGTATTCACACTACGGAATAGTTTCTGCGATTTTCATTACTTACGGAAACTGCCGATCTTTAACGAAGTCTTGAACGCCAAAGTCGATTATTTCTCAATATATATACTACGCGGCTTCGATGTGTAATCTTTCTCAAAGTAGGAGCGGCAGATTTACTACGTTTTAAACGTGGAATGACGATCACTATCGATAAATTTCGAATAACCGGTTGACGATTTTTCTAATCGGTTAGGCAGCTAACTGGTTTCAAACCGATTATTCGGTTAACCATTTCAGTACTAATGTGTGCTTGTGGGTGTGATCCCCCCCCCCCCCCCCCATCAGCAAATTTAAAGGACTAATATTATTGGAAAAGTATTGTCCTACCTATAATTACCAACTCAGTTTAATGTGATATTCACGGGCTCAAGTGACATTGATAACCGACGTCACAATATAAATTTAATCTTTTTGCAGTTAACGACAGAGTAATAGAGAAAACTGCAGCAATTATTTCTCATTTGTACTTCAAATTGCCCAACTATAATTGGTATAGCAGTTTACGGAAGAGGTGATTAGATACCGGAATTGTCTGAACGATCCATTGGATGGCCGTGCATGAATAAAACATTTTCACTCAGAGACAATTATCGGATGGGTGACCTTTCGCCATATGCGTCAACCCCGACTGATTTTATGCCAGTTATTTTGCCAGTGAGGGTCGTAGAATGTTGACCTTCCTGTCGTCTCATTTCCATCTATTACTAATTGGAGAGACCTGAGGGCAATTCCGAGCACTGGACACGTCGGTCAATGCAACTAGTCAGATGTACTGCTGCTTGTTTTAACATCCAGTCACGTACACTTTAGATTGTAGTGTGCTGTCTCTAGCCGTCTGTGTGTTTACTCGTCTGAATTGCCGTCAGTTTGGTCATATGTTCGTCGCCTCCGTTTTTATTCTTTCTTTTTGTTTGTAAAATTTAATCCTCTGGATTCTGATGCTAAACTACCGAAATTTCAGGCTGAAAATTTTATGAGCTTTCTCAAACAAGATTGAATTTGTTAAATTCCTGCTTGCATTATGGGAAAATTTGCAGGTGGAAATTTTGATATTTCGACATCAGTGGGCAGAGGGTTAATTATCGTGATTTATTTATTTATTTATTTATTTATTTATTTATTTATTTATTTATTTTTTTATTGGAGTTTAATGACACTTTTGACAGCCAGGGTCACCTCGTGTCAGACAGTTTTACGGGTGGAGAAAGCCGGTGTGACAGGAATGGAAGTCCGTAGGAAAATTAGTCCCACTGGACTATTATTCCGCGGAATTATAGTCCTAGGTCTAACATTTCTAGGAATAGTAGTCCGCCGGACTACTATTCCTAGAAATGTTAGACCTAGGACTATAATTCCGCGGAATAATAGTCCAGAGGGACTAACGTTCCTACGGACTTCCATTCCTTTTACACCGGAGTACCCGGAGAGAACCACCGAGCAACTGTCAGACTCCCCAACATACTAACTCCCCACAATCAGGAGACAAGTACACCATCGACGTGCAGCCTGCCTTTGTACACAGCGCCACCGTGACCCCACGCGTGCAATCGGGATTAAGTGCCTTGCCCAAGAACACAGCGCAGTTAACCCTGGCGAGGATCGAACCGTGAACGTCTCGGTTTGAAGTTCAACTCCATAACCAGTGAGCCGCAGAACTCCCGTAGAAAGCTATAAAGTCGAGTTTACTCACTTAGAAGTAACAGTCATTACTGTAATGTTTACGATAGAAGCAACCGGTCGCAAGTACTTCTACCGGAATGTTGACGCTTGTGTCTTACAGTGTGCATTACTAGGGCCACACAAAGTAGATCTTTTCTCAAGCCATTTTTTTGTAAAATTGCATGTGGGCGGGCGGTTTTTTATTTTATTTTTTATTTTTGAAATTATTTCTTTGCTATCAAAAGATAATAGTTTGTTTGATGTTTTAGGCCTCATAATCTGTAGAATAACATGGGTGGTGGTGTATTTCGTTCCTCGAGTGCAAGAAGGGTTTGCAATGCTAAAGCATTGCAAACCCTTCTTGCTCTCAAGAGATAAATTTATCAATTTCATTAACTTGGGTAAGATATTTCAATTTTTTTTAAAAGTTTGCATTGGTTATGAAAAGAGAACATGCGGCAGCCAAAAGGGCCTGAGAAACATATTTTTAACTTTTTAGGCCTAATTCCGTAACTACTGGGCAACCGCACTCCCAGTTATCGTGATAAATTGAATGTAAATATCATTATAGACATAGCAAACACACTTACAAATGGTTCTCTTGAATAAAGTGAACATTTTCATTTATTTGTTCAAAACATATATTATGACTCCTAAGTGAAACGAGCACAACGTGCTCGTTTGAATGAGGTATCAAAATCTGTGTTTTTGGAGGGAAAATGAAAAAAAAAAAATAAAATTTGGATAGTTCTTTTTGGAACAACGCTGACCTTGCGTTAGGTGAGGGATTGAATGTGAAAAGTAATTTCGAACAAAACAAAGCCTTTATGGAATTTGATGGGAAAATGTTTTATTCCATCATTAACCGGTAGAGTGCTGGTAGCCCATATTTGGGCTCTGTTCTTAAGTGTAGATTCTGTTAATTAAATGCTTCGTATTCTTTGGATGAGCTTCGGATTATCTTTGAAGTTAAATTATTTGGTCTGCGTTGATAAGTTTTCTTATAATATATGTGCGAGAACATGCAGTTACTCTCCCAAAAATTGTAATAAGTCAAAGACGTGTTAAATTTTTACCACCAACAATAATTCAGCATTCTACCATGCAGCTAAGAAATGTCATCTTCTATGGTGCAATACACTTGTAACAAACAGATACAGTACATGGAGAGTGTATTATCACTAAATCACCCACAGAGTGGAGATTTCACCCGAGCAATAATTGCAAATTTGTTGCAAAGCATAACCAGCACAAGAAAAGTTTCAGGCAATGGACCTCCGGGTTAAACCCGGAGGTCCATTGGCTGAAACATTGCTTGTGTTTTTTGTCGATATGTACACAGTTTGAAAGTTATAGGTTGGGTGATAACTCCACTCCGCGGTTGATTTAGTTACAATCCACTCTCCACGTACTGTATATATGGAGCAGCTTTTCAAGATTAAACCCAAGGTGAACATCGGGAAGTGAACTAGTGCTTGTTACTTTGGTAGACAGGTTTCTCTAGTACTGGACACGGTAACGAGGTACTACCTTCGATATATCATACCAGAAGATTGTTGGATCATACCAAACCGGAACGCGGTCTACAAAATCTTGTTCTTGACCCGGCATTGAAAGGGCTAAATTATTACTGCACGACCCTCTCTTGACCAAGAAATTGAAAAAAAGAAACTATTCCATTTGCATGCAGTAGACCCTCCCTTGTCCTAGAAAAAAATACTCTTACATTTACACGCAGTAGATAATATACTCGCCCAAAAAAGAAAGTGTGCATTGCAGAAATTGAACAAACTCTAAAAAAATAATTTCGTAGGTGTAAAGAGTGTTAACCTGTTCATGAATAAGTTATATTGAACACAAAAACAGCTTTCCCCGTTAAAATTGCATTAACGTTAAATGACGTGCTGCATGTTTGTGAAAAGGCATGTTTTGCACGTGGAGAGTCTGAAAATTCATGCAGCAGTGTGAATCCTTGGGTATTTAAACACTAAAGTAAGGCGTTCCTATCGTTCACATTCAAACTTGCGCTGCTGTTAAAACGACTCCACATTAGCATGCCAAGATTGACAATGAATCAACGTCTCCTTGCCCTGGATATGATTAGAGCTGGCAGAACACACAGAGAGGTTGCCCAGCATTTGAACTGCCATCGTAACACTGTAGACAGGCTAGTCCATCGACATGCACAACATGATGACGTTCGAGACCGACCCCGCTCCGGGAGACCCCGAGTTACCACCCCTGCACAAGATCGGTATATCCGTGTCGTCCATCTCCGGAACCGGCAACAAACGGCAACGACGACAGCCAGGAACATCCCTAACCTGAGACGGATACATCCTCAAACAGTAATCAACCGGCTGAGAGAATACGGCTTACGTCCTCGAAGACCTGCAATTCGTCCGATTTTGACGTTACGTCATCGTCGTGCTCGACTGCAGTGGTGTAGACAACATCTCTGGCATCCCTTACACTGGTGGCGACGTGTTTTATTCACAGGTAAATGTCGTTTCAATCTTTCATCATCAGATGGCCGCCAGAGAGTGGACAGACGTCGAAACGAACGCCACGCAGATCCATGTGTCGTGGAGCGAAACCGTTATGGGGGAGGGTCTCTCATGATGCGGGGTGGCATCACTGCCCGTAACAGAACTGAGCTGGTCATTATTGATGGCAGTCTCAATGCAGCCAGATATCGTGATGAAGTGCATACACCTGTTGTCCCATTTCTGCAACGTCGCGGCCCCGGCGTCATTTTACAGCAGGACAACGCCCGACCCCACGCAGCTCGTGTTGTTCAACAGTATCTGCAGCAACAACAAGTGTATGTTCTTCCCTGGCCCGCAAATTCGCCCGATATCTCACCCATTGAGCACGTATGGGACGAAATGAAACGTCAGCTACGCCGGCTTCCCCATGCACCGCCAACGCTCGTGGAACTCCAAAGACAGCTTATCAGAATATGGAACAACATCCCACAACACTTCCATGCTAACTTGTTCGCTTCCATGAGGCGTAGATGCACAGCAGTAGTCGATGCAGGTGGAGGTCATACCAGATACTGAGTGTGTGACTTTTGTGTTTGACCCTTAGTGTCTTTGACTCTCCATGGCACCAAGAGTATTCGTCGTAGCGTAATGAAATTTCTCGTGTTGATCACAAATTGATTCATCTGTGATTAAATTAAATTTCCATGAATGAAAATGATATATATATATATTTAGTGTTATTTTTTAGCATGCACACTTTCTGTTTTGGGGGAGAGTATATTATACTGAGAAGATACCTGCCAGGAACACATCACTGAATTGGAAGGGTTAATATTGTTGGAATGTTGTCCGCTGCTCGGTGGTTCTTCCCGAGTATTTCGGATTCGTACACCCGTAAAACTGTGCGACACGATATTACCCTAAATAGAAATAGTCCCGGAATGTTGAAATCAACTTCTATCTTTTTTAATGTCCCCAATAATTCGTGCCATAAAGTATAGTCTTGAGAGGCCTCCGACCACACCAAACAGAGGCATTCCCAGCAAATCGAATTACGCCTTGGACACTGCAAAAGTGGTCTGACTCAGCGAAAGTTTCTACAGGGCTGATTTCGATTCCTGTATTAGCCCCTGTAAATATATATATATATATATATATATATATATATATATATATATATATATATATATATATATATATATATATATATATATATATATACAAGTTTTATTGCATTTAATGGACTAGATATAGTTTTACATTTTTTTCAATAGACTGACGCACTCTTTAGAGGAGTCCAACGTTACAAAGTGTTTTAACAATGAGTCCCGGGGTACAGATTAAATGGGACTGTTGTAGTTTTAAAGCTGATTAACACGAGCTGTGTATAATTTATAAAAATCGATTTTTTGATTAGTGTGTTATAGTTGAAGCCAAAGTGATTAGTACAACTAACGGTATTCAATTTGGGTGGAATTACGCGTCATTGATATGACAGGTTATTCAAAAATATTATACAAATCAACCTTTAACGGGATGAACGCTCTTGCGATGATTGTCTCATGCAAAAATGGTGGAAATAGTTTTGGTTATGAGAGGATTAGAAGTGTTAAGGTCGGATTGCAATTTGATCCATTACTCTGTGTTTATGGGGGTAGGTTTAGTTTGTCATAGACACTATGATAGTTCGCTTTATTGAGGTCCTTAAAACGACGAGATTGTGTTGGTGAGATATAAACAATTTTCCACTGCGTAATTTTAATTCGAAACGGAATTTGTCCATTTAAAAGATGTCGAATGTGAAGAGGAGCTGGTGGGCTGATCTTACACGGGTAAGTTTAGTTTTACCCCCACCTGAGTGCAAATTGAACACAATGCTTGCTTACAGTACGTGGAGAGTGTATCATCAATAAAGCACCCGTGGAGTGATGATTTCTCTCAAGCAATAAATGCTAATTTGTTGCAAAGCGTAACTAGTTTAAGCAATGCTTCAGCCAATGGACCTCCGGGTTACACCCGGAGGTCCATTGGTTGAAACTTTGCTTGTGCTTCTTGTGTTTCTCTACAAAATTTGAGAGAAGTACCCTGGGTGATACTTCCACTCCATGGGTGATTTGGTGACAATCCACGCTCCACGTACTGTAAATACTCTAACATATTTCTTAAATTTATAGAACATGGAGAGGGTAAGTGCGAAACTAATAGGAGCAGGGGCGTAAATTCGGGGGGTGGGGCATCCCCACCCCCCACCCCCTAAAAAAAAAATCTCCCGATCATGGGTTTCATCAGGCAGAGATTGGGAAAGAAATTATGAAATACCAAGTTGGGCAGATGGCCTTACTTGCCTGACACACGCTTGAGATACTCAGTTGAGCAAAATCTCTTGCTTGCCCGACAAACGTATGCACAGATTATAAAGTGTAATAAATGCCCGACTCAGTATATCTCGTTCTAATGAAGGGGAATAAGCTATGTCTGGGAGGCAAACGGTTAAGACACATTGCATGGAGAATTTTGTTAATAGCCTTGGCCTAAAACTAAAGATTCGTAAGATAAAAAGGTTAATGTTGATTGTTCTAGTGGAAGTGTGACGCTAAAGTTCGTCTTTTACTAATATGGTCGTGATTTCCAGGTATCGCCTGTGTCAGTTAGTACGCTGGAAAGTCTGTTTCTTTTGGGGGGAACTATGGCTTCTCTCGTGGACCAAATAGAGGTGGGCGGTATATCTAAAATACCGAACGATAAAGGTTTTGTAGTAATACTGAAATACCGAACCAAGGGTGGATGAATATTATACTGAAAACCGGGTACTTTAAAATACTTGCTACAAACTTACAAAATATGAAGCAAACACAGAGTTAGCGGTATGCTGATTCTGACCAAACGTGGACAATTTATTGCCCAATAAATAAGTCAGATTGAACAATTGCTTCTTCTAAAGTAAGGGCGAGAATTTCGAGTTGTCTCCCGTCATTTTTCACGCACCAAAGCCCACGCGCTCATATTTGATTTGTGATTGTTTCCACAGAGGAGAGGTTTTATCTGTCGCAAGGTCATAAATAGAGAAAAGAGACCACTTTTCAAAATTAAATGGAACCATTAAAATTAATTTTTGCTTTAATCAAATCCGTCCAAATTTTCTCATAAGGATTTAGTTCATGTTTAGGGCTTTGAAGTTACCCGCCTTAGTCTTTTCTAAGAAATTAATAAGGTAATGTACTGGGATAAAAAGTGAAAATTTTAAACAAAAATGGAACCATTAAAAACTAATTTTAACGAAACGTATGTGATGCCATTTTAAAAAGTATGTTATAAAATATTTGATCGAATGTTCGTCCATTATGTAAAAAAAAATGAAATTTGTGGCAAATGAAATTTTTTCATTTTTCTCCCATTGATCGCTTTAGTAATTTAGATTGTCATCTTTACCACTGTGTATACGCATGCGCATTCAGGGGAGTAGAAATAGTTCAATATGAGCCAGAATAAGGCTAAGACAGCCAAAATACCTTGAAATTTTCTCAATAAAATTATACAAATTTGGTTGTCATAGGAACCGGCTCAATGAGCCGGTTCCTATGACATCTACATTTGTATAGTTTTATCAACATTAGTGATATAATTTTTAAAAAATATCTAAATTTTATTTTATTTTGTTGTGTTGAGTAAGGGTCAAATATAAAATGTTGGTGCATTAAAGCTATTTTTATGTAGGTACCGAATACCATACCGAAACCGAGGTATATAACCAGAAAAATACCAGAACCGATACCGAACCTAAAATTTCAATACAGCCCATCTCTAGAATTTATTAATTTATTGGTGTTTAAGGTCACATAATTATGCACAATGGCTAATCATGACCGTGGCAGTTTTATGGGTTGAGGAGTACCCGGAGAGAACCACCGAGCATCGACGAGCGACTGTCAGCTCCTCAACATTCTAACTCTGTTCAAGCTCCGCTCAAGCAGGGTTACAGCGGTTGAAGATACGTGCACCATCGACGTGCAGTACGCCTTAGTACACGGCATCATCGTGCCCCCATGTAGGCAGCCTGGATAAAATGCCTCACCCAAGGACACAATGCGGGTCGTCCCGGACGGGAATCGAACTCGGGACCGCTAGCATAGAAGTCCAACAGTCTACCATTGAGAAACCGCGCTCCTCATCTCTGGAACCAAATCAAATACGCAAGTATAGGACAAAAGGGGCCTAGCCCCGTAACGCGTTTACCATGGCCCTTCGAACAGAAAATCCCCCTCCGCCTCCATTCTCATTTTCAAACGGAATTGCGTGCATGTTTTCTGTGCTTTGATCTAACATTGCTTGGCTTATAAGTTTATCTTGGTTCGGTCTGTACATAAGACATTTGTTTTTAGATTGTTTGCACATGGCTCGGAATATTTCGCATGGTATACATTTCTGCTTCAGTCGATTGATAAATCGTCAATAACTTTCCCCTGTTTATCTATCATCCTTCAATAACAATACGTCATGTTCGCCACTTATAATGCTTCTTGTATTATCTCCAATCACCCCCAGTAAGAAAAATATTTTATCACGCGGTTTGGATGCAC
This sequence comes from Pictodentalium vernedei, assembly GCA_031216915.1. Classification (NCBI taxonomy): domain Eukaryota; kingdom Metazoa; phylum Mollusca; class Scaphopoda; order Dentaliida; family Dentaliidae; genus Pictodentalium; species Pictodentalium vernedei. The sequence continues at coordinate 22,314,464 of CM062293.1, forward strand.
TGGCGTTACGTCAGTTCCCTTCTACCCTTCCTAACCGGTGATTACCTGCTTATTTCCTGGCTGCAGTTCTGTAGACTAAAAGGTTAAAAGTGAGCAGTGACGTAGGGGATGGGCCCGCAGGGCCCGCATTGCGGGGGGGGAGGGGCGGCTAGAAAGGGAGGGGGCGTTTTGAAGGAGGTCCCAACGCTGGAAGAAAGAGGGAAAGAGAGAGAGAGCGAGACTGTGTGCCAAATACACATAATTTCAAACTCTCACTTCCACACGACGTACTCTTTGTAGTCTATGTATTATTCTTTTAACCCTTTACCTAACATAACGGTCAAAACCGGCCAGCGCTATTCTCAAAAATCGCCAATTAATTTTCATTATTTTTTTTCATTTTTTTTCTCAAAAACATAGGTTATGACCCACGAGGGGTCATAACCTATGTTTTTGAGACAAAAAATGAAAAAAATTTAGTTATTCAAAAATTATTTTTGCAAGTGTCGTCTGCTTTTCAGGTTAGGTAAAGGGTTAAGTGAACGCTACATCATTGTAACTGATGTCTCATGTGCTTTGATCTTCAATATTGCTTGACCTTATAAACAGGTCTAATGTTAGATGTAAGCCACCCTTGGTTATCAGATCTTGCCATCAGAATCTGTTAAATAAGTTTGTGTTCGAAAATATAATTCTTGTTTTCCGTTTAAGCTCAGAAGACAAATATTTCCAGGAGAATAAAATTCTAACAGTGGATATGCATACGTCACAGGGTGGTGGATCGGTAATAGTTTATCCTACAGCTCTTCAGGGTTGAAGGTCTAACCATTTAGAAATCGTCCATGCACATGCGAAGTGGAAATTCTTCCAGTTTAGTAGAAAGAACTGTATAGAGAGTAATCGCTTGACTGGACTGGTCACGTGAAATAATTCACGAGAGAAGAGGGACGTTGTACAAACACGAGAGCGCGAATATGCACAAGTGTATATAGTCCCTCACCTCGAATGAATTACTTCACGTAACCAGTCCAGTCAAGCGATTACTCTGTTTATCACTTTTCATTATTAACGATAATTATATTATTTAACCCTTTACCCAATGTAACGGCCAAAACCTGCCAGCGCTATTCTCAAAAATCGCCAATTAATTTTCATTATTTTTTTCATTTTTTGTCTCCAAAACATAGGTTATGACCCCTCATTGGAACGAGCTCGTTCCAATGAGGGATCATAACCTATGTTTTTGAGACAAAAAATGAAAGTAATTGTTATTCAAGAATTTTTTTGCAAGTGCCGTCTGCTTTTCATGTAATTGGTTAAAAAAAGCAAAAAAAAAAAAAAAAAAAACAAACAATGAAGTCCCCATTACACCCACGGCAAAGCGTCTTCGTTTGCGCACACGGATACATGACACAATTGCTGATTACATAATTCACTTGTGAAATTATCGTTTACGATCAAACCCGGAAATCCCAGTAAAGCACACTTTGGAAAGGAATCAAAAGAAGAAATCGTTTTTGGAAAATTGTGCTCAGCTGTGTAACTAAGGTGGAGTGTAGGGGTGACACTTCCCCAATAAGTTTTTCCAGACGGAGCATTTTCGTCTGCATTGGAGTATAAGATACCAATTGGCTCTTACCAGTGAATCGTGAAATCCCCTACTAGATATATTTAACCCTTTAAAAACGTAACGCCCAAAACCGGCCAGCGCTATTCTCAAAAATCGCCGTTTAATTTTCATTATTTTTTTCATTTTTTATCTCACAAACATAGGTTATGACCCCCTCATTGGAACGAGCTCGTCGAGCTCGTTCCAATGAGGGGTCATAACCTATGTTTTTGAGACAAGAAATGAAAAAAATTAGTTATTCAAGAATTTTTTTTGCAGGTGTCGTCTGCTTTTCATGTTAGGTAAATTATTTATTTATTTATTGGTGTTTACGGTCACATACTTATACCGATTGCTTTTTCTGTGGCGAACTCTGTAGGTTCTCTAAAGAGTTATTTATCTGTTGCATTGTTTGCTTCGAAGGTAAGCTCGAAGCTATATTAATAGCATCAGGGAATCCTGGCCAAACTATATATTGCCGAAACACTGCAAAACTTTGGAAAAAGTTTCATATACTCCTCATAATTTGGGCGCAATTATCTTATTTGGGCACAGCGTTTACCGTCGTTAGTTGGGAAGAATTTAAAAGCCTGCCTTGATGATGTAGTTGGAATATTTTACCAGTCGGGACTTGAGCCATCACAGTCCGGGGAAGTCAGGTTTACACCCCATTCCCATCCAACCGATGATCTTCGCGACGCCTCCAATTATGTTTAAAAGGTTAGAATATATTTCTACCGTCGACTTATTCTGATAACAGCTGTTGGTGAAATACTCCTCATACCAAGAAGGGTGCTGAACTAACAATTCATTTTTATGCCTGTGAGAACCATGTTTACGACGTGGTATCATAAATACCTCCGAACAAAAACGTTGAAATAAGACTGTAACGGAGGAGTTTGGCCGGATCAACGAGTGATGACAGATCGAGTAAACTTGGAGCAGATCTCATAAACAATGAAAAACGATCTTACATATTCTGATCTGTAATGTTTTTGTGTTTATTATTCTCTTGGCTGACATCTTCAAACATTCTGCATGCATGAGTGTATGAAGCTTCAACAATTGGCCTCATATCTTGCAGGTGTGTGAACAATGCGAATAATAATAACTGAACACCTTCCATTGGGTTCCTCTCATTTCTAATTCCTATTTTTACCTCCATTACACGGCTAATTTTCCAGAGCAGGATTATATTCCGGTGCTAGAATTTCTGAAGTATGGAATATCGTGAATGTGTTTATTTTGAAATGCAGATCGGGTAAATAAAATGATAATTTTTTGAGGAAGAAACGTCGTGTCAGTCATGGAATTCTGACGCAAGCGATTTTTAGCTTGCCTTAACTGCTCACGCAATTTAATCCGGCATAAGCCCTTTTTTGCTCACCTACTATCACCTATTTTCGACGGTGAGGACAATGGAACATGTGTACAGAATATGCTGGGTACATGTGTGTGTCGGCCACTACATGTACCAGTCCCCCCTGAACTTCTTGATCGATCTGACCACACTGGGGTGGAGGGGATAGTGAAAAATGAATACAGGTTCATTCATTAACATTTTATTAATTCATTTAAAATTGATTGGCTTGAATGCACTCGAAGGAGAAATTACCCAACCCGGTATTAACTAAGTCTTTAGAAGATCTTTGTGAAGTAAAAAATGAAAAAGATTTCAGGAGCGCAATTTGCTCGCCTAAGTAGGTTCCAGGTGGGCGATTTATTGCCACCCTGGATTTTTCAGAAATCCAAGCCTGTCATGGAATTAATGAAATCACCAACATCAGTCAGACTCCAGTGGGTTTTTGTTTAACGGGTTCGGCTTTGTAAGAACCAATTCTCTTTTTTCTCGCCTTGCAACAATTGTGTAGAATATAGGCCCCTGCGAATATGGATTTGATTTCGGCTCGACTTTCGACTCAAACTTGCCAAAAAAGCGTTCGAGTCGACCGAACATCGAATTCGAACCATGTTAGCCAAAACCAGATGATGTCCAAGTGCGGCTTCGTACGCGATATTTCCAGTTTAAAATAGCTGCATTAGGATTGTTTTGGCATTGTACTGATGATTTATCCATATATTCATGCTAACACTGAACAGTTCATACGTTAGCAATGCAGCGCACTTGAACGTGGTTGAATAGGAGACAAAGAACCTGCATGTACCTGTGTTTGCTTCGCTCCCATCTTGACTTTAAGCTTGGCATCGTCCGGTCTTGCCTTGTCATGAAGGGATGGATGCTTCTTACTGAAGAGTACCAGAGGTGAGATGTAGCCCCCGTCGCTTGGGTTTTGCCTTACATGTATTAGACGTGTGTGTAGCCGTGTCTTTATCTGCTATAAACTATGAGTGTATTGCCAATGACATTTGGAATCACGCGACACGCGTGATTCTAAGTGACATTGGTAATACACTGTATGTTTCATGTTGACAATTTGTACTTGCGGTTCGCGTTCAATTCCTCGAATTGTTTTGACAATTTAGCCAATATTAAATGACAAATGTACGTATACCGAGACTTTTATTAATAAGGGGTTTTTTCATATTCGATTTTTATATTCGTGATTTTATTTTCGACTCGAATTCGACGACGTCCACGTAACACACACACACACACACACACACACACACACACACACACACACACACACACATAAATAAATAAATAGATAAATAAATAAATAAATAAATAAATAAATAAATAAATAAATAAATAAATAGCCTGTATACCTGCAGGGAGGGTATATGGTTGGTCAAAGTCAAAATCCTTTCCGAGAACGTGCTACTAGACACAAACAAGATATAAAACATAATGCTGATGCCCCAGTAGCACAACATTTTAACCTTCCTGGCCATTCTTTGGACGATTTCGAAATCCATCCTATTGGAACAACCACCAATTAAAGACACATTAGAAGAAACGGATGAATGTAGAAAAAAAACGTGAAGCTTTTTGGATCAATACGCTTCAAACCCTCTGGCCATTTGGTATGAACATATCAGAGGGCGAATGCGAAAGGAGGTCTATCATTCCTTTCACTTTAACGTACAACAGAATGAATATCGAAATAGCAAAAATGTTAAAATATGAATTCAATTTAACCAATGCTAAATTAAATGAACCTTTGAATCTTCGACCTGTCATCGCCTATAAGAAAAACAAAAGCTTGCGTAACATCCTTGTAAGGACTAAATTAGAGCCCATCAATGAATAACATCAATTATTGCCAGTCAGTTTAACCAGTTCCTAAGCTCATCACTTAGTTTAAAACAATTTTATGTAATTTTTTGTCATGTTTGAAACCAATCAGGGTTCAGTAAATGAAAACAAATTTTCGGCGGCATATTAAAAGAAAAAAACGTTTCAGTAGGAAATGTCTGTGCCAGTGCGATTTGTTAACATCAAACACACACGCACGCACGCACGCACGCACGCACGCACACACACAAATAAATAAATAAATAAATAAATAAATAAATAAATAAATAAATAAATAAATAAATAGCCTGTATACCTGCAGGGAGGGTATATATTGTTTGATCATCAGAAATTCGCAGAGGGTACTCACACATACAACTGGGCATCCGCTTGGAGGTCATTTATCAGCATATTCAGTGACTTGCTAGTCCAAAAGGAACTAGAGTGTCCAGCAGGTAAATTTGCAGTTCGTCGACCACCGGGTAGTGAGCCCGGTGGTCCATGAACTACAAATTTGCTTGTTAGGGTCCTCAAGCATAAACTAAACTAGCAAGTTAGCGTATTGGCCTATACTCACTTGACCGGTTGTTTGCACTCAGTGTATACTTTTTTTTCATTGTACATTGCCTCTGAGACACGCAGAAAGTTGAATAGTGCTTGTTTAGTTTGGTTGAAATGTTTTGTTTTATTGGTAAAAGTGTGGTTCGGAAACCAATTCCTTGGGTTCAAGTCTGTAACTGTGGGGTGCGTCGGCGTGAACGATTGGCTAAACTTGTCTTTATATTAGTGTTGTGGTAAGGATACAGTCTTAGCTGTTGAAAATACCATAATCACCAATAATTTAATAAATAAAATGTGTATTCTTCAGCAAATACCAGGCCTGGCATTCTTAAAAAATGCAGGAGGGCTAAAAATCGCTCCCCTCGCGCGGCCTAGGGAAGCGATTAGCTCTCCTCAAGCTTACAAAAGCTAAAAGTGGAAAAATGAAGTTTTACCATTAATGAAATCTGCCTCGTGGGTTTTGTACATTTTATTTGGTGCTGCTAAGAAGGTAGTCTCTGTGAGACGGTTGCACTGTCCATCCTACACCCCCGGGCCTCGGCAAGGCCCGGAGGTGTGGGAGGGGCAGTGTGGTCGTCTTAGAAAATAATGATTAACATAACAGCCTATTATAGTTTTTTAAGGCAAGCAGTAGGCGAGCGAATAAATCGCTCTCCTGAAAATACCAGGCCTGAAATACTAACATTCTTCTCTTAGAGTTTGAGCACAGAATATCCGTGAACCTTAAAACCCCACAAGCCACTCCCGCACACACCAGGCATGACAAATCTTCGCCAGTATATCCTGGTTTTGAGGTGTTTCCAAAAATTTCGCACAAGTGTTATCTTATCTTCATCTCCTTTTTATAGTTATTTTGAATTTTTGGAAATACTCATAGCAAATTTTATTTGGAACGCCGTAAAGAGCGTTCTTGATAAAAAAAAAAATAAATGCACAATTTATGTCGAGTGGAGTATATTTGTCAGGGGAGAATATGTGCTCGCCCAGCAATGGATTTCATTATGGGTTCTACCTGGTATTATAACATATAATTTTCTCAGTTTAAATTACTTCTTTCAATATTTTCTGTCATAGATATGATGTATAAATCATTTTGTCAATGATATTTTCGAAATAATTGCTTCTTAGAACCAAAAAATAGCAGTTATGGCAAACTAAAGTGTTGGCTCGTACTTTATATATGTGATTACCGTATCATTATGAAAAAGAACTCAAATTTATAATGGCAGCTTTCGGTGTGCGTGAACCTATATTCTTTCACCATTTGCATGTAGTTTACGAGTAAACCACCTAGTCTGGGTCTGAAGAAAGTTTTTTTTCGTTGGCGATACAAGGGGGGGGGGGGGGGGGGCACTAAAAATTTGCAAGACGTGACGTCCTATTTTTTATTCGGCTCCTTTTTACACCCACCCACCCACTACGTGAAAATTTTCTACTACCGTTCTCAGACACCCACCCCCACTCTCCCATTAAAATCCAAAATAAACTTACTCCAATTGCCCACGTGGGGGCACGATGACGCTGTGTGCTGAGACGTACTGCACGCCGAGGTGCACATGTCTTCAGCCAATCTAATCCTGTCTGTGCTGTGTAGTACGCAGTACCGCTGTGCAGTGTGTAGTACAGTCGTGGGTTATGATGTTGAAGAGCTGACAGCTGCTCGTCGTTGCTCGGTGGTTCTCTCCGGGTACTCTGGCTTCCTCCACCCGTAAACCTGTCACCGACACGATATGACCCTGGTTGTTAAAGTGTTGTTAAACGCCAATAAATAAATAAATCAGTTACTAAATAAATAACTTGGGTTGAATTTAGTGCATCAGAGAGAATTTTCCCAAAATATTGTCTGCACATTGTCTACATTTCGAACAAGACACCCACCCCCTACTAACGTGTGATATTTTCCCGGATTAAGCGCAATATTCTCACATATAAAGCCTCCTGTTGTTGTATTTATGTTAAGAGTGTGATGTACAACATCGTCTTTAAGGTTTGAAACACAAATGATGGTATATATTAGCTGATATATTGATATATTTTTAAAAAAATCGAAAAATTATACGAGTTGGAAATGCACGTTTTTGGCGCACTCAAGAGACCCCCCCCCCCCCACACCCCCACGTCACGTCTTGCAATTTTTTGGTGCCCCCCCCCCCCCCTCCCCGGGCGATACGCTAGTTCATTTAATTCTTTGGAACTGATGAATCCGTTGATGTAGTGTAACTCCGTGTCTTCAGCACAGACGCACACCTGAGGGAATGGCGGGCCTTGGCAACTAGAAAGTATATATTGTGATTGGTTTATCTTTGTTTTCGCATTACAACAAAAAGCGTGAGCTAGATTGGTTCAGCTTGATGAGCTGGGGTGTAACTTATGGACTTATGGGGGTGGGGGTGACCCCCCCCCCCCCCCTAAAAAAAAAAAAATCTCCCGATCATGGGCTTCACTGCAAAAAATATAGGTTCTCTTTAGAACCACAACTGGTTCTAATCTTGTCCCTGAGATGGAACCAGTTCTGTTTAAACAGTATTTATTTCAAATCAAATAAATTTATAAAGATTAACATTAAATATTAACAGAATTAAACATAAATTGAGGGGGTTTCAGTCGTAAGTTTAGAGGTTATACGAGGTTGTCTCAAATCATTATTAAGCAAAGGAGATATGAACAGCTGGCATATCGAACCAGTTTTGGTTCTTTACAGAACCAAAACTGGTTCGATATTCCAACTGTTCAGATCTCCTTTGTTTCAAAATGTTTGGCGACTGCGTTGAATAAGCTCCAAGTTTACTGCTGAATCTACTTCAGTTCATGTAATATTCTGTTAAAATTGAAATCTAATCTTGGTAAATTTATTTGATTTGAAATAAATACTGTTTAAACAGAACTGGTTCCATCTCAGGGACAAGATTAGAACCAGTTGTGGTTCTAAAGAGAACCTATATTTTTTGCAGTGTTCGGCGGGCAGAGGTTGGGCAAGAGATTATGAAATTCCAAGTTGGGTAGACGTTCTTGCTACTGACTAAAATACATTCACGCTTTGGTGTTCCCAGTTGGGAAAAATCTCTCGCTTGACGGAGAAAAATGTACACATACCGTAAAATCAATTGGATGAAAAAATCAACCCAAATCAACTGACTTTAGTGAATATGAACCCCATTAGGTTCATATTCACTCAAGCCAGTTGATTTGGGTTGATTTTTAACCCAGCTGATTTTATCGTGCAGATTAACTACCCGACTCATTAGATCGGTAGAATTTCACGTCCAGGAAGAGAGTAACTAATAACTAAGGATTTTTAAGACCGTGTCCTGTTGAAAGCACCCAGATGGTCGAGCGCCTCTACATAGCTGGTGTGTAATTGACAGCACAGTCATAAAACTCTGATAAATTCCCTGCCATGTTAGTATTCTATCAATAGAAATTATATTTGTACCGAATAGGTCTTTGATAAAAATAATTAGGTATATTCCAAATAGTTGGGCGATGTCGGACACCGAAATTCTACCCTCCACCCCTTCCAAAAAACATTGTTAGTTAGGGCCTTGTTGATTAGGTGTGTTTTGTAACAACTGTGATCATATTTAGTGTTGTTATTACAAAGCTTTCTGCGTATTTACACATCTCAATCCGGCGGCAACAATGTGTTGCGATCAGGTAGCAATATTATCGCAATCCGATCAAGAAAAGTGATCGCCAAATTTTATTTATTTATTTATTTATTTATTTATTTATTTATTTATTTATTTATTTATTATCCCCGCCAAAACGAAGTTTGTGGGTGTCTAGCAATGGGATTCGTCCCCGTCCGTAACAACTTTAGGCCTCTGCATATCGGTCAGTGCATGTCGTATTTGAATGGTCTTTGGTATGCTGATGGACCACCATGGGGGAAGGATATTCACAAGTAACGGGTTTTGTCTAATCATTTTTTGTACTTAGAAAATTCCATTTTTTATGGTTTCTGATTAGTAAACCATTTCTCGGTGGCATACCAGAAAATAAGTGGTCGGACAAGGACAATGTCAGGTACAAAAAGGCCAATGTCTGACTGAAGTTTAAAATCATCAGTCAAAATGTCTGATGCCAAAATTATCAATGAAGTTCAGTGATCAGAACATCATGCATGCTGGAAATCATGTGCATAACTAGCAATCCTAAAATTAATGATTATTGTGATTTCTGGTCCTGGCAAGTTGGGAAGTGTGAAGAAAGTGACCGTACAGCTAATCAGTATTAACAGCATGTGAAGGAATACAATTTGATATAGCCATACATTTTTTTAAAATTATGTATGAAGGGAAATTCAGTTCCAGTTCAGAATGAAACCAATCATACCTTGTTTGGCAGGGCTCATTGAGCCCTGCCAAACAAGGTACGGTTGGATGAATTCTGGGCAGTTTTAAGATGAAGGTACATGTACACCCGAAACACATTATTTTGAATACTCAAACTCAATTTTGTAATATGTCAGATATCATTCTTAAATGACAGACATGATTCATTTGGTGTCTGACATTTTGTCGCAATGAAAGGGAGCGCGGTGGCTCAGTAGGAAGAGGTGCAGGCTGCAAGCCGAGAGGTCCTCGGTTCGAATCCCACCTGCGGCAACCGCGTTGTGTCCTTGGGCAAGACACTTCATCCCCATTTCCCACGTGGGGGCACGATGACACCGTGTACTAAGGCGTACTGCACGTCGACGGTACGCATGTCTTCAACCAATCTAACCCTGCTTGTGCCGCAGTGCGGAGTTACGATGTTGGGGAGCTGGCAGCTGCTTGTCGTTACTCGGTGGTTCTCTGCGGGTACTCCGGCTTCCTCCACCCGTAAAACTGTCACGGGCATGGTTAGCCATTGTGCATAAATATGTGAACTTAAACATCAATAAATAAATAAATAGTGCAATGAAAATTATTTTCAGTCTTGCTCGGTGGGAGATACGGTGGCGTTGCACCTTGTTTATTCATTTATGTTCTCGGTAATATCCATAAGGTAACTTAGGGTTAAAAGTCATTAGTATTTCTCAAGACGTTACAGTTCTATTTTTATCACATTCAGCCACCACTTTCTGCCTTAAAACGATTACCCCCATTTATTGACTTCAATACCAAAAGTCATTTACGAAGGAAAATACATTCCGGCTTATTTCTGCGGCTCTAAGAGCTATTTGCGGGTGATGATGATGAATAATAGAAGCACTCTTGCTAGAAAACGGGACTAAAATATAAATAGTCTTTGATTTATAGGCGTTTTAATGCATTAAGCGGAGTGTTTTTTCGTTATTTTGGATCAATATTCACAATAAAAAGGTCTTTACTACATATGTTGTGCTTTCGCTTTATTATTTGTCGTTAAAGGGGCGTTAACTTGGAAATGAATGTGATTTTTTATATTCCCATTTTCACGGAGCATTTAACGTTATTCCGTTGATTGAATATCTTGAATCAGTAAATAGCCTGAACTACACATTATTCAACCCATTATAAATCTTGAGGTTCCGCTCCACAGATTTGTAATTAGCAAGCATATAATTATGAACCTTTGTAAATTTATGTCGATTTTTATTGTATTCTACTCGGCACAGTCATTGGTTTTGGAACGGGTACGTCCGGGCGGTCTTATATCTGTAGCACCAGACATTATTTTGGGTGGTATGTGTTGCAATTTTATTGTTCACTTCTAAAAAGCTGTAAACTGACACGAAACGTTCATGGGAAGGGTGTAATGAACAAGATTTGTAAAACAAAGGAAAGTATGTATCGACGATGCTATAGGCGCCGTGAATGTTGAGGAGCTGACAGTTGCTCGTCGATGCTCGGTGGTTCTCTCCGGGTACTCCGGCTTCCCCCACCCGTAAAACTGTCAGGGTCACGATTAGCCATTGTGCATAAGTATGTGACCTTAAACACCAACAAATCAATCAATCAACAGGCGCCGTGAACTCATGCTGTAGACGCCATTGATAAATATGTTTTATACCAAGCTCACTTATATTACTACCTATGAAAAGCCCATATGTTAAATTTTAGCTTTTAACCCCACTACCGGTGTAAAGCTTCTACTGAGGTTAAAAAGTTTTCAATGGGAATTACATTACAAAAATTTACACCTATAGTAGGAACTACATCCAACTTGACCTTTCGCATGACCCAGTTTGCCGACTTCGATACATTCACACTTCGCGATGTTTCATTCAAACATACGACGTTTAAATATTTAAAATAAAATTTAAGAATTGTTAATAATAATTTGACTGAAAAAGCAAGATAAATTCAGTCAACTTTGTCGATGTCTCTAGCTGTCAATCAAGCATTCACGCGTAGCCGGAAGTACCGCCCATCGGCGCAGATGTAAACAAAACAGTGTTTGAGATAGAAAGTATCGTTTTTTCTCCATTTTAAAGTGACAAAGTCCATTATTTATTCAGAGCATGGTATAAATAAAACAAGTAGGTACTAGGGCCGGTAATCAGATTTAAACCACTCGTAGAATAATAGTTTGAACCACTCGGCAGAGCCTCGTGATTAAAACCCTTATCCTACTCGTGGTTTAAATCTGATTATTGGCCCAAGTACCTATTTCTTCTATATATCTCCACATGATTCCTAGAACTCTTCTCTCTGTGGAGATCAATATAACTTACTTCCGGTTGGTATGTTGAATTCTTCGTTTCAGAGCATGCGCTGGTTTATATTGTGATACTTTTGAATCGCGTTGTCAAAACACCCAAAAGTAGGACCCTGCGAATCACATATTTACGATTCGAATCGAATCGAGTCTATCATGCGAATTCGAATCGATCCTCGAATCGAATACAGGCGTCGTGAATTCCCGACTGATAACATTTTCCAACTACATCATCAAGGCATGCCTTCGTCGAAGGGTTAGGGTTAGGGTTAGAAGACATGCCTTGGTGATGTAGTTGGAATATTACACAGTAAGGATTTTGTTGAAAAACAGAAACAGGGGCGAGAATCCTGTACTGGGCACTGCACTGGGCTAGCCGCTTGCAACCGTGAGATCATCGTCGATATTTCTTGGGAACTTTAAATTTTCTTTCGGCAGTGATAGTTACTAATGCAACTGGAATTGGCATGGATGGTGGCGTGGGTACAGATGCTTCTTATGTTGACATAGCGGAAATACACTCAGTGTTTATTTTCAACATTATTTATGAACAGTTCGTCCCATGCGTTCCAAACTTAAAGGTCGAATTTCTATCTCAGCTAAACGTTTTATGAGACGACTAAGGTGACTGACACCAAGCGAAATTCCAGTGAAAAGATTCGAAGGAAAACGAATCGGACAGCCGATTTCGAATCGAACCGAATAGCAACTTAAGATTCGAAATCGAATCGAATCGAATCTCGAAGATTCGCAAGGCCCGATACCAATGAAAAAGTTCCGCTACTGCATAACTTGACCACAGGTGTTAGACATGTGCCAAAGTTCATGAAAAATGGTGTATTTGGATATTTTTTTTACAAATTATGTATTTCCCCATGATTCAGTATTAAAAAAGGGACATGGCAGAGGCCGACTGGCCATATGGTCCACCGGGAAACTTCCCAGTGGGCCCCCAAATTTATGCAGCCCAACACGTGTGATGCATGAAATTTTGTGAAAAAGACCAACAGGCGAAATGGATCTGATTTAGTACTGAAATGGTTAACCGGATAACCGGTTTGAAACCGGTTACCTACTTAACCGATTAAAAAAAATCGTCAACCGGTTATCCGAAATATCGATAGTGATGTCATTCCACGGTTAAAACGTAATAAATCTGCCGCTTCTTCTTTGAGACAGATTACACCTCGAAGCAGCGCTATATATATTGAGAAATAATCGACTTTGGCGTTCAAGACTTCGTTAATGATCGGCAATTTCCGTGAGTACTGATTAACCGCAGAAACTATTCCGTAGTATGTATACAAACGAACGTTGTCGAATACTCGACAACGTTCGTTTGTATACACACTACGGAATAGTTTCTGAGAATACTGCTTTCCAATTCCTATAGTGTTAATCCCAGATTCGGTGAAATAATGGCTACGGTTAACCGGATATTATCCGGTTATAGCTCTCGGTTAGTCGGTTGTGTTAATAAGCCAACTGTTTCAGCCCTAATCTGATTGCATAGACTGTCGGTGTATCGAAATACTCTCTATGTGGACTGCCATTGTCAGTCCACATAGAGACATTTCGACATACCAACAGTCGAGTCTGCATTTGAAAAATCAAAATTTTCTCCCATTGGGTCGAACTATAGTCAGCTCGATGGTGCAACCAGTTTTTTTCGAATAAACGACAAGATGATATAAATATGCCATCAAAATGTCCTCTACGTGGACTGCAACTGATCACTCAGATGCCGGTCAACAGCGTTCTTTCATTTCGAAAAATCTAAATTTTCTCCGGGACCGAGGCACCTTTGGTGTAATTCCCAGCAACTGTTCTTGACCCAGTTCGCCCCTGGGACGAGGTATTGAATTTGTTGGCTTGGAAGATATCTACCTGCCTCATTCAAACTCACAGAAAAACCAAACGCGCGAGTTTGTATTCGATATATTGATGTCATCCTACATTAAGACGTCGGGATTTACGTTGGTATACCGCACGACCAATTAAAAACTCTTTAACGCTAAAACGGGTGGAAGATATATATCAAGGATGAGTCGCTCTTTTCAGGTTGGACGCAAATTAACCAGGGGTGGCGCCAGGGATTTCTCGACAGGGGAGCTGACCTCTCCGACAGGGGGGCTATAATATTTGACCTCCCAAACGAAGGAAAATGAATGAAAATTGGTAAACTGGAGAACCAAAATGGAAGCAAATTGAGTATGTTTGTTGATTATTTAAGTAAACAAAAAATAAGGTCGGGAAATATTTCATCTATAAAGCCAGTTTGACGAACGACATTCAGGAATTTCGTGAGAATCACTATTCTCTATCAAAGTTCCAGTGCTGCACGGGTTCGAGTCCACCCTGCGACACTGGAATATTGACAGAGAATAGTGATTCTCGCGAGTTTCATTGATGTCGTTCGTCAAACTGGTTTTATATATTAACCCCCCTGCACACTGATGTCAAAATACAAAAAAAATTCAAGTATAGCCATTATTCCCACAATGCAACTAGAAATTTAATCAATTCAGTCTTGTTTGACAGAGCTTAATGAGCTCTGTCAAACAAGACTGAATTTATTAAATTTCTAGTTGCGTCGTGGGAAAAATTAGCAGCCTGAAATTTTGAGATTTTTGGTGGGGGTTAAACAAACAAATTAGGTATGGAAGTAATGGAACGCCAGTTGGATAACAACTGTCATAATGCCTTACAAAGAAGAACCATATACCTCGTTCTTGATCGACACAAGACGAGATATCTACATTCGTTTGTCGGAAATTTCTCGGGAAGTCGGGTTTACGAGACTCTCCGACGGACTAACTAAAAATCGCCGACAGGGGGTCTGGACCTCTCCGACGAAGGGGCTGTAGCCCCCCCCCCCCCCCCTCCCCTCCCTTGGCGCCACCACTGAAATTAACTTATTGCAAAACACTTCTAAGTATATACGCTCTTCACTGAAAGTCAGAAATCATTGCGCCAAGTCTATACCGAAGCACCCAGTCATTAAAACATCCGCACTCATTTCGTTCCGGAAATTATCTGTCTTTCATTATCACGTCAGTGTCACAAAAAGCATGCGTTTATGTATGCGTGCGTAAAGAAATCGCATTTCATCAATAAAATCCGGTCCAGGAAGTGAGCTAGAATGGGAAATTCATAGACGCGCATTTATTGTTTTACGTTTTGTTTTGACGACAGAGTGTTCAAGTTGGCAGTTTCAAACTGATTTTGTCTGACTTCATCCACTTACCTTACCCACATATGAGTACCTTACATTTTGAAGAGAGCATGCTCTCACTCGGATCTATTGCCCATCCGTGTATGCGTACGGGTATACGAGGGGATGTCAAAAAGTTTTGAGCCTAATACATCTGGAATATCTGTACAGAACATATTTATTTTTCAACATAGCCCCCTTGTATTTCAATACACTTGTTCCACCTGGTCTGCCAGTCATTGATGCCGCGTCTGTAGAAGTCCATATCATGGTCCTGTTGCCAAGCCTCCACAGCTGCAAGTTCCACATCATCTTGAAACCTTTGACCACGTTAATGTTTCTTCAAATTTGGAAAGAGATGGTAGTCACTTTGACCATGTAAGTGTTTCTTCAAATTTGGAAAGAGATGGTAGTCACTTGGTAACCCTTTACCTTACACGAAAAGTATACGACACTTGTTAACAAAATTCTTGAATAACTATTTTTTTCATTTTCGTCTCAAAAACATAGGTTATGACATCTTGTTGGAACGAGCTGGACGAGCTCGTTCCAAAAAGGGGTCATAACCTATGCTTTTGAGACAAAAATGAAAAAAATAATGAAAATTAATTGGCGATTTTTGTGAATAGCGCTGGCCGCTTTTGACTGTTAAGTTGGGTAAAGGGTTAACCGAACTAGATCCGTCGGGCGTAGGCAAGGTTCTCATCAGAGAGAACTATATATAAAAACTTCGGGACATTCAACCGAGATGCATACCCACACCGATTTATTTATTTATTTATATTTGTTATTTATTTATTTATTGTGGTTTAACGACACTTTCGTCAGCCACAGTCACCTCGTGTCGGACAGTTTTACAGGTGGAGGAAGCCGGAGTACCAAGAGAGAACCACCGAGCAACGGCGAGCAACTATCAGGCTCCCCAACGTACTAACTCCACACAAGCAGGATTAACATTGGTTGAAGACAAGTGCACCATCGACGTGCAGTACGCCTTAGAACACGGCACCACCGTGCTCCCATGTGGGCTGTCGGGATTAAGTGCCTTGTCCAAGGACACAGTGCAGTTATCCCGGGGAGGGGGTCGAACCGGGGACCTTTCAGTTCGGAAGTCCAATGCGGTAACCACTGAGCCACCGCGCTCCCACCCGCACCGATGGACCTTACATCTCAAACTCATTTGAAGTGAATTAAGGCAAAGTTGAATTTCGATTTGTTTGACCCTGAAACTTAGATGTTCCACCTCTGGTCACAGGTATCAACTGGACGTACGGTGTTTCTCAAGGACTACATCACCCCCAGCAAGTTTGATGATGACAAGTCAAGCTATGTTTCGTGTGAGTGCCAACATACATTTTAACAAACAGAAAGAGGCGCCTCCCCGACGATGATGTGGCTAACATAAGATTTGTGGAATGGACGAGGGTACTATACTCACATTATCAGCTAATCTCGGAAGGGTTGTCCTGTCTCTCTTGCTACAGTCGATGGATCTATGATTGACAGACGTACCCTATGTACTTGCCCCCTTTTCTGCTATTAGGCCACAGAAAATAAATTAATTGGTTCTCAGGCATTTCTTTTTTGAAATCAGTGAGGGTGGAGGTTTTTTGTTTATAATTTTTCTTTTTCAAAAAGTGAGCAAACATGGAGAGGATTTCGGTTGTCTTTCTACACACAGAAATATAGAAAGTGCATATTTATACAAATAAATTCATTTTTAATTTGAAAAATAAGACATTCCTCTCAAAACAAACTGTAGGTACTGCAATTTAAATGATTCATATTTTTTCGATTCTCTTCATGTTATCTTTTAAGTAAAAGTATTTAAATTATGGGGTTTTCCTCGTTACAATTTATAGGAGAGTGCCTATAGGCACTCTCCCATAAATTGTAACAAGGCAAATATATTGGAGACGTAACTACATAAATTGACATCAATAAAAAAACGTAAAAAATATCGGGTCTTCCGGAGTTTGTATTAATATTGGAAGACACTGAAAGGCAATAAAATGTCCAATGAGGGGGTTCAAATTCAGTGAAGTCTCGTTACAGCTATTCAGGTGAAAATATCGGCTTTTCAAGAAATGTTCAGCTTCTGATTAACACGGCCGAGGATATTTCGCATTTAAATTACCTCCCCTATTCACAATGATCACAATGTATATAGTTTCTGAAAGCTCTGAATATGGCCCTTTCTGGAGACAACTGTTCACGACAAAAATCTTACAATATCACTCAAATACATTCAGCCGAATGACACAGGTGATGGCTAAAAAAATGGCTCAAAATGGTCAAAATTTTCTCATTTTGGGGATAAATCTCCAATTTTCGTGCATCGTTAGTGATAAAACTGTGTTATAGGAATTCCTCATTTCTCCACTGAGGATTTTACAGCATAACATGATCATTCTGACAAATAAAAAACATATGGGTTTCTTATTCATTTTTTCAGAAGGCTTTCTCAAAGCAAATTTACACAAAAATTGTCCCATTTGTAAACTGCAAATTGTCAGGTCCTAAACAGGTCTGGGCTAGTCATTTAACACTTCCATGTGACCTTGACCCCCAATTGAAATGCACTTGACAATACACAGTTTGAATCAAGACCATCAACAGATTATTTTGGCCATATCACCATTAATGAGAATTATTTACTAAATCCACACCACCATAAACTAAAACTATAGCGCAAAATAGTCATTTGGCTGAATATCCAATAACCTCGGAAATGACCTTTTAATAGGAAACGAGACCCGAGGAATTGCATGAGAATAGAGCACCTTTTTAGCCCTTTTTCACGCTATTATGAGAAATCTAGATTCATCCGTCACAACACGGTTCATTCAAGGGAGACAATGTACATCGATCAATATTGCTATTTAAAGCATAGTAGTAAATCATATATCATTGTCTACTACGTCAATCAAAGTACCTGTAATTATTGCCTATACATGGTGTTGTGTTTTACCACACATTATGAGTAACGAACAACTGTCACCATACTTCAACAAGGACACAACAGAACAACAGATCATCTGACTTCCGGTTGAGTGCAGCGTATGAATGTTCGTCGTGTGATTGTGTAAAACATTGTGTTCAGTTGTATGACAACAGTCTATATTTAAATACATAATATGGAATCTGCTGACTACAATGGAACTAAGTGCATAACACTGCAGTACACATACTTCGATTCAGTACTAGACACCAACCCATATCCATACTTATTACAGTTAAAACTGGAAGTCCTGTCATGAAATGCGCACAAATAGCACGTCGATCTGCGCGTTAGGACCATAGTAAGGCTATCAAATTCTGTACATAAGGCCTGTGTACAAGCAATGTTTCAGCCAATGGACCTTGTCTGAAACAATGCCCGTGTTTGCTACGAGTAACCAGGAGAACCTGCCGTGCTTTGGATGCTATTCGATATGGCAATTGCGCGCAACTCCTACGCGCAATTAAGCCTAGATAAGTGCACAGTTCACGACAGTTTTAACTGCGTTACTTACTAGTTCGTGAGGCCGAAAATTGCAAATCTGGAATTCATAGAGCACAGGATTGTCTGCCCGGTGCTCCAGAAACAGCAGATTTGCTTAATATGTCCTCCCAACCTTACGCTAGATTAGAAAGTCAAGTTTGTGGAGGACAGTGGTGACGCTACAAGGGGGAATATGGTGCATTTGTCCCACCCCCAAACGTAGATTTTGACCCCCATTTGCATCTCGCCCCGTCTACCCACCACACGCCCTCTCATTGTGTCTTTTATCTTTATTCTCACACACACCTAGCAGATGAACATATTCAGTAATGATTTATAAATTCGGAACACTTCGTCCCGATTGCCCACTTGGATGCACATTGTACTAAGGCTTGCTGCACGTCGATGGTGCACTTGTCTTCGACCAATTCTAACCCTTCTTGTGCGGAGTTAGTACATTGGGGAGTCTGACAGTTGCTCGCCGTTGCTCGGTGGTTCTCTTTAGGTACACCGGCTTTCTCCACCCGTAAACTGTCCAACATGAAGTGACCATGACTGTCGAAAGTGCAAAATGTGGGCTATGTTTCGCGCATTATGACAAACGGACATTATCTCCCCTCAGTTTGAATTGTGCTTTCAAATGAATCATTCTGGTGGCTTTTGGACCAAAAGCCACCAGAAGGCTTCATTTGAAAGCACTATTTATTTTTGTCTGGGAGAAATGCCCATCCACCCTCACCCTTCGAAAGAAAACCCTAAAAAAACTCCTATGATTGTTCGTGCTTTAGGAACTCGCGCAGATCTCTACGGCATCTAAATGGAATGATATAACGATCCTAAAAGGACACTTGTGATCTTGCACTTGCATCTACATGGGGTACCTTCCCCTGTCCCCAGTACCCATAAAAAAAATTTTCTGGCGCCGTCGGTGGTGGTGGATGTCTGGCCAAGTACTTAATCACCTTATGTTTGCTCGCACCGTACATCTAGTACCCCCGATGGGTACCCGGGAAATGAAGGAGTGCTTGTTTACTGTGGTAAACACGGCCATATTTGCTGGTAAAAATAGGACCCATTCACCAATGCTTGGGAAATCCTCAAATGGACAACATGGATATAAACGATTGACTAAACTTGATTTTATCTCCATGTTGCGGTCACGATTAGCTTTTAGTGCAGAAATATGTGACCTTAAACACCCATAAATAAATAAATAAATAAATAAATAAATAAATAAATAAATAAATAAATAAATAAATACTCCCAGGAGCATTAGTGAAAATTATAGTCGTGCAGCAATTACGTAGCGAACTAAATTCAAATCAAGGTGTCGGTGTATCAAAAAGTAATGGCAGTCTGAAAGTTGAGGCCAAACCAGTCACTGTTTAGTTTACTACATGCAGTGCATGGTGACGTGCATGTTTTGCTTTTAAGGACACACTGTTTGGACCTAATAGGACCGCAAAGCCGAATATTTTCCCACTTGGGGGCGCAATCAGATTCCGGTCTGCCTGCGGAAACAGTCGGTTTGCATGTTGAGAAAATAAACGGCCACTGGAGCCAATACTAAAAAACTTTTTGCAATTGTATTTTCCAGAATTGTATTTCCTTCCTATTAATATAACTGACTAAAATGAATCATTAGCATTTTAAAAGACATGGCAATTTGCCAACTGGCAAATTGCCATGTCTTTGAAAATGCTAATGGTTCATTTCAACCCATTTAAACTCATAACTAGAAAATATAATTCTAGAAAATACAATTGTAAAAGTTTTATAGTATTAGCCCCTGGTCTACCCGTCCCTCCGTATTTTCCAGATGTAATCGGCCTGCAGGGAGGGGGATGGTGGGGGCGTTGTGGTACCCGGTCCTCGTCAAATCATCGAAGTTAAGCAACGTCGAGCACGGTTAATCCTCGGATGGGTGACCGTCTGAGCGATCGATTCGGACTCCCGCGTTGTGTCCTCGGGCATGGCACTTAACCCCGATTGTCCACATGAGGGCACGATGACGCCGTGTACTAAGGCGTACTGCACGTCGATGGTGCGCATGTCTTCATCCAATCTAACCCTGCCTGTGCTGCAGTGCGGAGTTACGATGTTGGGGTGCTGACAGCTGCTCGTCGTTGCTCGGTGGTTCTCTCTGGGTACTCCGGCTTCCTCCACCCGTAAAACTGTCATGGTCATGATTAGATATTGTGCATAAGTATGTGACCTTAAACCCCAATAAATAAATAAATAAATCGGCCTGCGGACAAAACCGGCTTGATGCAATCGAAGCAGAATCCCATCTTTTTCTGTTGTGTAAATAAATATAAACTTCAGTTTTGAGGACAAGAACGATTTCTATGCCCCCCCCCCCCCCCCCCCCCCCCCCCCTGGCTACGCCAATTGGTCGAAAGTGTAGGCGGAAATCATCGACTCTCTGGGTGACATTTATGTGGGTCGAAATTAGTATGTGACGAATTACTGGATATCTGACAATGCAGTAATGATGATGTCACAACCCGCGGTTAATTTTCTGAAATTCGCCGGAAGTATGTTATAAAATGATTGATAAGGTTTTGTACCTTTCTGCACATGCGCTGTTGTTTGTCATTTTGCTTTTGTTCGTGCGTTTAACCCTTTACCTAACCTGAAAAGCAGACGACACTCGCAAAAATAATTCTTGAATAACTATTTTTTTTCATTTTTTGTCTCAAAAACATAGGTTATGACCCCTCGTTGGAACGAGCTCCACGAGCTCGTTCCAACGAGGGGTCATAACCTATGTTTTTGAGACAAAAAATGAAAAAAATAATGAAAATTAATTGGCGATTTTTGAGAATAGCGCTGGCCGGTTTTGGCCGTTACGTTGGGAAAAGAGTTAATGGTTAACCTGTTTGTTATTCCCATAAAAACCTTCTTTCTGCTTGGATACTTTTGGATAAATGGGGAAAATATTTCTTAGATTCCATACATTCACGATTGTTAATGCTCGTTTTTTATGACACTTCAGATCCTTAACGATATTCCGACATCGCACGTCGCAAAAAAAAAAAAATACATTTTTCTAAGCTTCGTATCTGTAAAACATCGATTGTAAGTTAATTTTTTCGCATTTGTCGGCGAGGTATCTAATATTGAATATCCGCTAAATTCACCTAAAGTGGTAATTTAAATAGCGTAGCAAATGGAGGATTACCCCAAAGTGATTGTATTGTTTCAATAAATGCCTGCACCCATTACACTAATCTTCCATGATGGCGGTGAACCTTGATTCGTGCAGCTATTTATGTAGCCAGATGTATATAATGTCAAATACTAATTTTAACTCCCATCAGTAGACGTTGTCACATATTTGATGAGTTTTTTTTTTTCATCTATATCTTTTTAACCCCTTTGAATCCGAAAGGATCTCTTTTCCGGCCCAGAAGCACGACACGTCATAATTTTATTAAGTAGGAGAGTGGTGACCGAGTGGATAAGTGCGCTGGTCTCTCATGCCAGAGTTCCCAGGATCGATCCCCGGTCGGGGAAAGTTCTCGAGGAGTCCGAACACTCTCTGTCAGCATCAATTGTGGGGTTGATGCTGCCACAGCGTTCCGTCCTATTGGGTGGGGACGTAAAATGGCTGTCCTCTGTGCGGAGAGAGACACACTCAGTGCAGGCTAAAGATCCCTTCGTAGTATTCGAGAAGAGTGAGGTCACGAAGTTGCCGCTGCGAAGGTCATCCCACACACCTACGCCATGATTGGGCCAAAGAGAGGCGTTAATATAAGTTGCATAACTTGTTCGCCAGTCCTTGTAAAACAAATAAGATTAAATAAATTAAGTAGGATGGCTGTCGAGTGCATGTGAAAGGTAGACCAATTAATATTTTCTTCCCCCAAATAATAAATGTGGACTCTTCCAATTGCTGCCATTGAACTGACATGAAATATACCACCAGGGTTCAAATGGTTAACCCATAACTATCATAAAAGGGGAGTGCGGTGGCTCAGTGGTTACGGCGTTGGACTTCAAACCGACAGGTCGACGGTTCGAACCCCGCCAGGGGTAACTGCGTCGTGTCCTTTGGCAAGGCACTCAATCCCGATTGTCCACGTGGGGCACGGTGGCGCTATGTACTAAGGCCTATTGAACGTCGGTGCTGCACTTGTCTTCAACTAATGCTAACCCTGCTTGTGTGGAAATTGGGGAGACTGGCAGTTGCTCTCTGTTGATCGGTGGTTCTTTCCGTCCAACTGTCCGACACGAGGTGACCCTGGCTGTCGAAAGTGTCATTAAATCCCAATAAATAAATAAATAAATAAATAAATAAATATTCTTAAAAGATCAGCGCTGTTAATGGAAAGTGCCATTCAATTGTTATCAGTTTTCAACTTTTGCCTCAAAAACATGGCTTATGGTCCCTCAGTGGAACGAGCTCATTGAGCTCTTCCCACTGAGAGATCATGAGCTATGTTTTTGATGCAAAAGATAAAATTTTATTAGTTATTCAAGATTTTGAAGGCCTGGTCTCACCTTCAATTCGTGTCAGGTAACGTTTTAATTAATGAAGATTTTGCTGTGAGGGTGCAGTGGGCTATTATCGCTCGTTCGTCCGGATTATTTTTTTTATGCAATAACTTGAACAATAGTTATCGGGTTTCCATTAATTTTGGTGTGTTGCTTTATATTGACAACGTCTAAGGTCTTGGACTAGTTGGCTATCCGTTATCATTCGATGAAACGTAAGGGAGTTATTGCCCTTTGTTTGTTCAATTCTGCCCTAAATTCCATTGGTATGTAATAACTTGAACATTAGACCTCATGTTTCAAAAGAATTTGAGAGGCGGCTTTATATTAACATTGCTCTGTTGGCTAGTGCGCTGGACTTCCTACCGAGGTGTCATGAGTTCGTACTTGTCACTTGTATTGTGCCAATGAGCGAGCCACGTCAATTCATTTGTTCCATTTGGAAAACCTTGCTCAGGCTTGTCACTTTGAGGCGGGCGATCGCACCGGGCAGCTTTCGCCCGCCTGAGTTCAAAATTCCGCGGACAGTAAACGTCCACCTAACCCCGATTTCTGCGGCCCATTAATTCAGTAGAAGGCACCTCAAAATCGGTCGCCTCCAACGGCAATTTTCGCGGATTGAAGGAGGTACGTGTAACAAAAGCGCCGTTTGTGAAGTTTGTAGTGTTTCGTCAACACAGTTACCCAGAGACAGTAAATAACTTGCCAAATATACATTACGTGATGACGTACATCATAATTACATGGGTGGAGGAAACCGGAGTACCCGAAGAGAACCACCGAGCAACGGCGAGCAGCTGTCATCTCCCCAACATACTTACTCCAGACAAGCAGGGTTAGCATTGGTTGAAGACAGGTGCACCATCGACATACAGCGCGCCTTAGTACACAACGCCACCGTGCTCCCACGTGGGCAGTAGGGGGTGAAGTGTCTTGCCCAAGGACACAACGCGGTTATCGCAGGTGGGGTTCGAACCGAGGGCCTCCCGGCTTGCAGTCTGCACCTCTACCTACTGAGTCATCGCGCCCCCGTAGTGAAGACTCAACGCAAACTAAAATTCGGAGTCGCAAGAAGAGATTCGTCGACGTGGGAGAAGCGATAAGTTAGCTATCCGAACGTCACTGGGGAAGCCGAGACGTTCGGATAGCTGAACTAAGAGAAGAGAGAGGAGGAAACGTGGGATTTTGTGAAAAGAATGAAAAACAATAGCACTGCAAGAGAGCTGTAACAGACTGAGAACATTTTGTAATTATTTGGTTTAATAAATAATGAGCTTTTTACTTGTTTAGTTTCACATCGGCCGATATAGCAGCCCTCTCTAACCTTCTATCTCGGACTGATATGAAGTTACTTCGGGCTGATATCTCGGCCGATATGGAACTAGCTAAGTAATAACCCCTGATAACAAAGCTTGGGGGGGGGGGGGGGGTAACGGAAAATACACCATCATTGCTTTATTTGTACTGTTCAAGATGGAGCGAGGTGGCTATATGCTAGAGGTCCCGAGTTTGATCCCCGTCCGGGACGACTCGTCGCGTTGTGTCCTTAGGCAGGGCACTTTATCACGGTTGACTATACATGGGGGCACGATGACGCCGTGTACTAAGGCGTATTGCCCGTCGATGGTGCACATGTCTGCAACCGCTGTAACCCTGCTTGAGCGGTTGCTTGAACAGAGACACCCTGAGGAGCTGACTGTTGCTCGTCGATGCTTGGTTGTTCTCTCTGGGTACTCCGGCTTCCTCCACCCGTAAAACTGTCACGGCCACGATTAGCCATTGTGCATAAGTATGTGACCTTAAACACCAATAAATAAATATTGTTCAAGAGTGTTTTGCGGGTTGTGTAGATTTGACGTTTTTGTTGAAACTGTTAATATATTTTATGGAAAGAATGGACACACGCAAGTATTCATGCATCCCACTTCACCTACGCGCGCCATACACATTACGTTCGGTAGAAAACGTTAATCCGATTGTTCGAGAATTGCAAGAGAATTCCAGCCGAATGTTTCACAGTGAATGACAATAAAAAAAAACAGAGGACATTTTCTTTTAGCCCTGGGACCTAGTAACGGGGATAATTTAAAGCGTTATGGATAACTCCATGCAGATTTCCTTTAATGTAATTGCCTCCTGTCACGATGAATATATATTTAATACCGACAATCTAAATCGTAAAACCGACATGGCGGAACAGGAGTGACATCCCGAGGGTATAATTTTATGGTTTGTACAGAACGAGAATTAATTCCGAGTTGAGTGCATTCTCTGTGGTCACTCCTGTCAATGAATGTTTGCCGAGTGTGATGTAGCGGATAATTTAACCCTTTAAACACGAGAGGACGCTTGTTCGGCCCAGGAACATGATCAGTCGTAATTGCATTAAGAGGGATGGCTGATACGTCACTGTGTGGGGTAGACCAATCAATATTTTCAACGTGCAGCTCAAAAGCTGCACGTTGAAAATATTAATTGGTCCACCCCCAAATAATGAATATGGACTCGGCCAGTTGCAGCTCTTGAACTGAATGGAAGATGCCACCAGTGTTAACACTTGTCACCTAAAGCCCTAAGACGTGAGCTCTGTCACTCAAACTAGGTTGGATTGGTTAAATTCCTACTTCACAATAATTATTCTGCATTCTGCTGTTTTACCGCGATCCTCCAACGAGGAGGCCTACATTAACCCAGTCCCCCGTCGGGCTATTCTTCCTCCACTCTCCATCCTAATCCCCCAGCATTCACTCAAAAAGTGTTTCATAATTCCTCCTTTCCCGAGTTGCATTATGGGAAAGATTTACGGCTTTAAAATCTTACATTTTGACATCAGTATGCAAATGTTAAACTCGATGTTTATCCAAGGAGAAAGGTAATTACGTCCCCTTCATCCCCAGCCCCCTGTTCTACAGCCATGGGCACAACTTGTTTGTTCACTTTAAAGTGGTTGACTCGAAAATAATAACCCAGAAGACACCGGAAGACACTTTGTTTCTTCCTTCAAAATTACAATGCAGTTTGGCATATTCTTGTTGGGTGATAAAAGTAAGAAAGATCTTTCGAAAATATTTTTTAAAAATTGAATCAATTCAGGGGAGGTCACCCAACATGCATTTTATATGAAAACATTGAACAGTGAATATTGCACATTTGAAGTCAGCGCTTTTTATTATTCTCAACCGAACATACAGATATTGTGACGCGTTTTTTGCGAATTAAAATTCTGTCATTTTTATTTCGTTATTATTATTTTGTCACAACTGTTCCCAGTTTTCAGTTACAACAATTACATACTACTCAAAGTTTGCTAAGCACCAAATATTTGACACATCATTGTGAAATTTGCTTGTGACATATTTGCGATATTTTTGGTGGATATGATTGAGGAATGTATTGAGATGGTCCCCAGTGTTTACATTAGCTCTCTTGACAGGCAGACTTTTTGTGACGGTCATGGAAAGCATGTACCCCTTGATTTCCATGATGTTTTCGTGTACTGTCTACATGTACATGACATGTGTAGGGTATTCAATCTTCATTTCGACACAAACCCTTGAGATTTAATGATTGAATATGGCAAATGCAAATGTAAGAAGACATTTGTCTGAAGCAGAATGTGGCGGGCTGTAGGAATGGTGGAGCAAGGGGCTACCCATCGTCAGGTTGGCGAAGCCTTTGGTGTGCACCATACGGTAATCACCAGAGCCTGGGAAAGATTTCAGCGGTATGGCACACCAGTAAGACGGCATGGTGGTGGCAGAGACAGGGCAACATCTGCAGCTGAAGACCGGTTTTTGATCATTCAGGTCCGTAGGAACCGCTTTGCCACAGCAACCCAGCTTCGCAGTGACCTCCAGAATGCATCCGGGGTAAATGTTTCGACGCAGACTATCCGGGCAAGGGCATGAAGGTGGTCTCTGATCGAGAAGACCATGTATTCGCATTCTGCTGTCCCAGAGCCACCACCAGGCACGATATGAATGGGCCATGGACCACGTTGGATGGACCAGAGAGGATTGACGACCTGTGTCCTTGAACGTGGTACATTGACTGCACAACGGTATATTGATGAGATCCTGGTGTCCACGTCAGATTATATACAGGTGCAGTGGGTGATAGATTCATTCTGATGGACGATAATGGCCGTCCTCATGTTGCCCATGCTGTCGGGGAGTACCGACAGAGGGAGGGGATTGAGCGTATGGACTGGCCAGCAAGATCCCCTGACCTCAATCCAATCGAACATGTCTGGAATGAGTTGCAGCTTGCAATTTCAGCCCGTCCAGTCCAGCCAAGAAGTGTCCAGGTGCTTGGTGCCATGCTGGTCCAACAATGGAACAACATCCCACAACGGACCACCAGGAACCTTATTGGGGGCATGAGAAGGCGTTGTCAAGCTGTAATTAACAGTAATGAGTCTCATACTTGATACTGAAACCATACTAGTTCGCTCCGTCAACTTTTTGGCATACTGAAAAATTTCCTCTTCTACCAAAAATAGCCATTTTCCATGGTTATCGTATTCAAAAGCTAAAAAATAACGTCAAACACAAATAAAATCTTAATTTCTGTACTTAAATAATTAAAGATATAATTAAATAAAAAGTATATACACTTTTCATAACAGTATTTCAACTAAAACGTAAAACAGGTAGTTGGATATACTTGGTGCTTAGCAAACTTTGAGTAGTATATAACACGCTCCAGCCGTGGAGGAATCATTACTTTTTATTGGGAATTTATTTATTTATTTATTGGTGTTCAAGGTCACATATTTCTGCGCAATGGTTAATCATGACCATGACAGTTTTGGAGGAAGCCGGAGTACCCGGAGTGAACACCGAGCAACGGCGAGCAACTGTCAGCTCCCCAACATTCTAACTCCACACAAGCAGAGTTAGCATTGGTTGAAGACAGGTGTACCATCGACGTGCAGTACGCCTTAGTACACAACGTCACCGTGCCCCCACGTGGACAATGGGGGTGAAGTGTCTTGCCCAAGGACACAACGCGGTTGCCGCTTTTATTGGGAACAAAAGTCATCTCCGATGGAGATTTTTCAAGGAAATATATTTCTGTTCATGACAGAAAAACAGGACAGACATTTCCTGTGCATAGCCTACAAGTAGCAGTTCTAGATATAATATAGTCCAAATTAGGACCCCCTGGTCGTTAACTCCTCCCCCACTTCCCTTCTGAAGGGAAGTGGGGGAGGGGTTAACGATCAGAGGGTAGTAGATATGACTACCGTACTAGGTCTAATAATAATGAAGGGATAAAGTTTATTTTATGAATAATTGTTTTGTTTTAAGATTTATTTATTTATTTATTTATTTATTTATTTATTTATTTATTTATTTATTTATTGGGGGCGCGGTGGCTCAATAGGTAGAGGTGCAGGCTGCAAGCCGAGAGGTCCTAGGTTCGAATCCCACCTGCGGCAACCCCGTTGTGTCCTTGGGCAAGACACTTCACCCCATTGCCCATGTGGGGGCACGGTGACGTCGTGTACTAAGGCGTATTGCACGTTGATGGTGCACTTGTCTTCAACCAATGCTAACCCTGCTTGTGAGGAGCTAGTATGTTGGGGAGTTGACAGTTGCTCGCTGTTGCTTGGTGGTTCTCTCCGGGTACTCCGGCTTCCTCCACCCGTAAAACTGTTAAGGTCATGATAAATAAATAAATAAATAAATAAATAAATGTATTTATTTATTTATTTGATTTATTTATTTATTTCATTAATTACAACTGAGTTGGTGTGTCCGGTTATATGATGTTTCCAACAGTTATGACTAGCACGATACGGGTCGAAGTAAATTCTGCCATCAGTCGGTGGCGAATCTGAACCCGTGAAACATCGATTCCGTCCTCCCTCTCCATCACCACGTGAAAATATGCGAGAAATGTTTCTCCGTCGTGTCATCTCGGAAGCAATATCTTTGAAGTGTCAGTGGTAGTGTTCATCAGACAAGTATTATTGGCATGAAGAAGAATATCAGTACAATAATTTCATTTTAACTGACACAACATTGCATCAGATCCAGTTGGATCCACAAAATTCGAATAACGTACCTATCGATTCTGGGGATATTTTTCCTTCTTTTTTCAATACGCATCAAGGGACATAACTCTTTATGTATTTTGCATTTGTCTTCAAAATTTTTCGATGCACGTTGACTGATCTTTAAAATATTAGAACAAAATTTATTTCACAAGGTGGGATGTATGTATATTTATAGTAATCACGTTGCCTGTTCGTCCTTCCATCAGGCCATCCGTTGGGCCGCCCATCCGTCCGTCCCATACATGGGTTGCCAACAATGGGGCGATGGTTCGGATTGCTTTTGTGATCTCTAGGCCGAAAGTCAAGGTCACTGTCAAATACAATTTTGGTTCCCATGCAATAACTTCAGTTATTTATTTATTTATTGGTGTTTGAGGTCACATACTTATGCACAATGGCTAATCGTGACCGTGACAGTTTTACGGGTGGAGGAAGCCGGAGTACCCGGAGAGAACCACCGAGCAACGACGAGCAGCTGTCAGCTCTCCAACATCGTAACTCTGAACTCTGCACCGCAGCACAGGCAGGGTTAGATTGGTTGAAGACATGCGCACCATCGACGTGCAGTACGCCTCAGTACACAGCGTCATCGTGCCCCCATGTAGGCAATCGGGGTGAAGTGTCTTTCCCAAGGACACAACGCGGTTGCCGCAGGTGGGATTCGAACCGAGGACCTCTCGGCTTGCAGCCTGCACCGCTACCAACTGAGCCACCGCGCCCCCTAATAACTTCAGTTTTCTTTTTGCATACAGAGCAGTTAGCTTTAATGTCAAACACAGCTTCCTTGTACAGTATCGACGATTGAGATCGTATTTGGGGTCAATAGGTCAAAGACCAAGGTCATTGTTACTTTGAAAATAACTTTTAACCCTTTACCTAACATAAAAAGCAGACACTTGCAAAAAAAATTCTTGAATAACTAATTTTTTTCAGCTCGTTCCAAAGAGGGGTCATAACCTATGTTTTTGAGACAAAAAATGAAAATATAATGAAAATTAATTGGCGATTTTTGTGAATAGCGCTGGCCGGTTTTGGCCGCTACGTTGGGTAAAGGGTTATTGTTATTGGTCTTATAGTTCTCTTCTGAGAGTGGTGTTTATAGAATCATCTGTAGTTCATTAGAAGGGAAGGATGGGAGCATATCCACGTGTGCCCGGGGTTAACATTGGTTGAAGACCAGCGCATTATCGACGTGTAGTACATCCCACGTAAGCAATCGGGATTAAGGGCCTTGCCCAAAGACACAACGCAGCTACACCTGGCGGGGATCGAACTGTGGTCCTTTCGGCTTAACCCTTTACCCAACGAATCGCCCGCATCCGCCCGCGTAATATGCAAACTGAGCAGCTGAAAAAATTAAATTTTTCAAAACATTTCAACAAAACCATATCATGTTACCCCTCATTGGAACGAGCTCATTGAGCTCGTTCCAATGAGGGGTAACATGATACGGTTTTGTTGAATTTTTTTTTTAAATTTAAAAAAATTGTTTTTAAAATTATAAATTTTGATATTGTCTGCGTTGGGTAAAGGGTTAAAGTCCAATGCCGTAATGAATGAGACACCGCACTCTCTTCAATATAAAAATGACACCCGAAAGTCCGTACCTTCATCATGGCTTCATGTTGCAATCAACCCCTTCCTGAAGATTCGAATGTAGATATATGAAGCCTTTGGACAGCGTTACCCACGTATTGAAGGTTTGAAAAATTCATAAAGATGACGGCAAAAAATCACTTTTGGCAGAGTTATTGCCCCGAGGGGGTGGCGAATTTGAAGTATAAAAACATTGGAAAATTTCTATTCACCCCACCCGTAAAATTATCAAAGACGATGTGACCCTGGGGTGTTGAAAGTGTCGTTAAATCTCAATAAATTAGCATAAAAGCAAACCACAATAAACAAGCACTGTTTCACTTCCCGAGATTCCCAAGGGGACCTTTTGCATCCAACACATAGGAGACTCCCTCCCCCTATTGGAGCGAGCTCAAAGTGCTCGTTCCAATGAGGGGGGTCATAAACTATATTTTGAGTTCAAAGTTGAAAAAAGAATAAAATTTTTATGACGAATTTTGTGAACAATGCTGGTCAGTTGTAGTTCCGTTAGCTAAAGGGTTATTATTGTGCTTTGTTAATTCACGGATATCCATCCATATTTGATATTTAGACTGTCTTAACTTGTTGGGTGCTGGGAGCCCATATTTGGGCTTTACTCTGAAGTGTGGGTACCGCAAGTTAAAGGCTTCATATTCTGTGGATGCTCTTCATATTCTCTTTGAAGTGAAATAATTTGGTTCGGAAGGATTTGCCTCGTAGCAATTTAGGGGAGAGTGCCTCTCCCATAAATTGTAACAATACAGGGGTGTTGCCAGAAATTTTGTTAGTGTGTGTGGGGGGGGGGGGGGGTCGTCCGCAATGCAAATCAAGGACGAGAATGTCTGGAACTAAAAAGACTGAAAACTTGGCCAAGCCTTGGTCAAAGGTCAAGTTGGAGGAGATTATGGGAGGGGGTGGCCCCCTCCCATAATCTCCTTCAACTTAACATTTGGCCATGGGTGGTGGTCTGTTAGGGGGGTGGGGGCGGGTCTCCCCCGGGAAAAAATCTTCATTATTTGATATCAGCAGGGATCAAAGATTTCATGTTGAGTTAAGGGCCTATATAAGTAATGAAATTTTGTTTATTTTGAAAATTCTCACCTCTGATATTCCTTCAATTCAAATTAAATATACACAAAATGTATATCAAAATGAAGGTTGGGATGTATAGAACACGAAACACACGTGTAATCAACTCATAGAGTCGACTGTAGGCACCACTGGTTCCTGGTTGTCTGCTGTCGTATTCGCATCAGAACTGATAATTTAATAATATTTCACGAAAACAACTTGTGTGTGAGAGAGAGAGAGAGAGAGAGAGAGAGAGAGAGAGAGAGAGAGAGAGAGGCGAATTTGAAGTATAAAAAACATTGGAAAATTTCTGTTCGCCGTGTTTTGAAGAATTTTTTTTATCCCCTAGCTTTGTTCTTGGATATGTGAAGCACATTTGGCCACAAGTTGTTCTGGTGAAATATTATTTTATTATCAGTTCTGGTGCGAATACGGTAGCAGACTTCCAGGAACCAGTGGTGCCTACAGTCGAGTCTACGAGTTGATTACATATGTGTTTCGTGTTCTATACATCCCAACCTTCATTTTGATGTATAATTTGTGTATATTTAATTTGAATTTAAGGAATATGAGAGGTGAGAATTTCAAAATAAATAAAATTCCATTACTTATATAGGAATAAAATTTAGTGTAGACATGTATTAGATCGCTGTGGAGGATATCTGATAATCGGCCACAGGTTTTGGGGATTAGGGGGGGGGGGTAGGACCCCCTTGATCCTTCCTGGCTTGTAATGTAAAAACATGTGAACAACTTTTGTCTGACCAAAAATAATTTAGCACTCTGCCAGTTAAAAAATAAACACATGTCTTCTTTTTAAAAATGGTTTGGAATAAACTATTTTTTTCGTGGATGTCACTTTTGACAGTGGTACTCAATTCTTCACAAGAGAACGTTCTGAGAGATTCATTTATTGTCCAAATGAAGAACTTTCTTTGTCAGACCGCAACACACAAAATCAATTAATGGACGTTGTTTATGTAAAAGTTAGTAAGAATTTGGGTCAGTCGCCGGTAACATGATCCACTCTTAAAGTAACGTACTGAAATGATTTATTAACGAATCACAACATGCGATCTATCATTTTGTGAACCAATGTGATTTTATAGACGGGACCCCATCAAAATTAAACTTCTTTCAAGTGATACTATCGTTGCCTGAAGGGACAGATGTATCTGAACTGTTGTGATGACAAATTATGAAACTGGCTCGAGTTTTAGAGGTTATTCAATAGTTGAGTTGGACTAGTATTCTGGTGTTTTTTCCACATCGCGTTTTCTAGAATCCAGTTGGAGTGCAGAGTAACAGAGAAAAGCAAGTGATCTGTCATCGACGTGGTGGTTGTTTTTGTGGTTGGTTTAGTATTAACAAATCTTTAACCTCACAGAGGAATCCTATATTCTAACGAAAACGTAAGTATGCAAGTCGCGATGACGACGCGTTCGGATTCACTGACATTTAAAGCCAGTTCTCGTTTGTTTTTGTGAGTTTTTATTTCGTACAGACTGTGACGATTATGTCGAATGAAAATTCCAATTCACCGCTTTCTATCGTGAAACTTCCGAGTTTCTATTAAACGTCCTATCTTGTGATCTTGTGATTTGGCTGAATTCTCTACACAAACAAAAATAGCCCTCTGTTTGATGAGAATTTAATGTCCGCTGCTGCGTAAGTCCTGATTAGAGCATTTCGATTGTTCCTCCAAGCCGGAAAATTAGGGATCTGGGTTACGACCGATGGACCCAAGTTAAGACTCCGCCATGGTTGATCTGAATATCAAAGAATGCTTTAGGTCAGTTTAAACATTTAACTGTTCGGTCCCGAAACATGATACGCCATTCGTCATACATTTATAAAGAAAGTGATTATTCAGTGAGTTTGCGGGGTATACCCATCAATATTTTCAACGTGCAGCCTTGGGGCTGCACGTTGGAAATATTTAATGGTGTACCACACAGTAAAATATATGGACACCGACAATTGCTGACATGGGTGATACCACCATGATTCAAACTATTAAGGTTGTTTTAAACTCATTCATTTTATAAGGATTGGCGAGCAACTTCTACAACTTATATGAACACTTATCCTTCTCCCGTGGGGCAGATTTTGTGAGATGACATTTATCGAAATGAATTGGCCGAGGAACAAGTGTCGTTTATCGACCAGCCTGGTTGCTCCGTATCTCTTATACTTGAGGCGAATCTGCGGCTTTGTACCCTGTATCCTTATTCAAACCTCGACTCCTCACACTTCTCTCGATCTGTTTCATTTGGAGGCTCGACCAACCCCAGTAGTTGGTGACACAGTGGGTGTTTCGGCCGCTGGTGGGGAGTAACATGGGGTGAGATTTACAGCTGTGTAGTGTAGTGGTCAGTGCGAACAAAGCAGTGTGGTTGGACCAGATCTCGTAGCCTCGTATTACATCTGTTGCTTCGTTTACTAGAGGTGTGCGTTCGAACTTCCGCTCCCTCATTTCTTTCTTGATCTGTTACGGCGGCAACTTCTTTAATGCATCGTTCTTTTTTAATACCATGGAAGGGAGCGTGGTGGCTCAGTGGCAGGCGTGGCATTTTCAGGAGAGCGATTTATTCGCTCGCCTTAAAAAAATTAAGGAGAGCGAAAACTAGGCCTTCTGTCCTTAGAAAATAATGGTTACCATAGCAGCCTATTCCTAAAACCCACATCTTTTCAAATCTCTGCTGTGTGTATGTTATTGGTGTCTGTAAGACGGCCACACTGCCTCTCCCACACCTCCGGGCCTTGCCGAGGCCCGGAGGTGTGGAAGAGGCAGTGCAGCAGTCTCACACGCACTACCATCTTGTTAGCAGCACCAAATAGAATGTACAACGCCCACTAGGCAGAATTCATTAAGAGTAAAACTTCATTTGGCAACTTTTAGCTTTTGTAAGCTTCGGGAGAGCTAATCGCTCCCCTAGGCCACGCGAAGGGAGCGATTTTTAGCCCTCCTGCATTTTTAAGAATGCCAGGCCTGCAGTGGCTACAGAATTGGACTTCAAACGATAGGTCCACGGTCCGCTGGCAGGAGTAACTGCGTTGTGTCCTTGGGCAAAGCACTTAATCCCGTTTGCCCACGTGGTGGCACGATTGCGCTGTTTACTATAAGGTGTACTGCACGTCGGTGGTGCACTTCTTCAACCAATGCTAACCCTGATTGTGTTCGTCGTTGCTCGGTTGTTCTCTCTGGGTATTCACCCATAAAACTGTCGACTCGAGGTGACAGACTGGGTCCCACCCCGTTCATTGAACGAGACGTTTTACCGCCACCACTTGATAGGACCACACACCGTGACAAAAGCATCCCAACAATTAATGCTGTCAGAGTGTTCGGACACTTCGAAATTTTGTTGGACGAGGTTGGACCTGGGATCTCGTTCCCGAAATACCATCACACTTATCAACTCGGTCACTACTCTGTCTAGAAAACGTGTTGTGTTGACTAGCATTGCTGGTTAATTGATATATACATATATTTCATCTTTGAAGATCGCATTCTTCATTTCATTCGCGTTGATGGAGCTATCATGAAAGGATTATTCCATCCGCCACAGTAGTTTCAGCACAAGTGGATACAACAGCTGTGTCCAGAACCCAATTGAACACCATCAAATTGAATACTGGAATAATGCAAGTAGAGATCGTTCGATCGGGAAAACCTTTATATAAAAACTTCGACATCTGGCTTCATGAAAAGAACTCCCGATAACATGGGATCGAGTTGCCTGTGTTGGTTTGTACACGAGGATTGACTCTCTAACGAACCGAATATCGATCCGTCAATTGTTCAAGCGGGTTTATCATCAACTGAAATTTCACGCCGGCATGAAAGAGATTTTGTGCTCCAATAATAAATGTCACGTGGTACCAGGTGTCAGTAAGGTAG
Organism: Pictodentalium vernedei; assembly: GCA_031216915.1. Lineage (NCBI taxonomy): Eukaryota > Metazoa > Mollusca > Scaphopoda > Dentaliida > Dentaliidae > Pictodentalium > Pictodentalium vernedei. The sequence continues at coordinate 22,350,269 of CM062293.1, forward strand.
TTTGCAAATGTAAACAAATTTCCTTGCTGTATTTTGTGTGTGATCACGACGATGCCGCATAGTAGGACACGTTCACTTATGTGGTGGATTTATTCTGTGGGATGTGTGGAAATCAGTCGGGAATAATTTCTTCAACTTAGTGAGATTTGTTTCCATGAAGAGACTGTGGCTTACTCGATCGTTTTTTTTTTTGTGTGTGTGTGTGTGTTTGTGTGGGTGAATTACTCGAGTGTGCGAGTCGCTGCGTCAATTGCTGGAATTCGTTTGATGGTCGCATTTCCAAAGATATTTTTCAGTAGAACTCAAACGTGCTCTCACTTTTAAATTATTTATTTATTTATTGATTGGTGCTTAAGGTCACATATTTTTGCACAATGGCTAATCATGACCACGACAGTTGTACGGGTGGAGGAAGCCGGAGTACCCGGAGAGAACCACCGAGCAATGGCGAGAAAATGTCAGCTCCCCAACATTCTAACTCCACACAAGCAAGGTTAGCATTGGTTGAAGACAGGTGGGCAATAGGGGTGAAGTGTTTTGCCCAAGGACACAACGCGGTTGACGCAGGTGGGAGTCGAACCGAGGACCTCTCGGCTTGCAGCCTGCACCTCTACCAAGTGAGCTTTTATTTGGTTGCAACACAAGTCTTGCTTAATTTCTTTAGAGATGGTGGCATAGATAGAGTGCGGGGCAGCCTCTCTCTTCTCTCTCTCTCTCTCTCTCTCTCTCTCTCTCTCTCTCTCTCTCTCTCTCGCTCTCTCTCTCTCCTCTCTTTGTCTCTGAAGGTTGATCAGATCGCAACTGAGTCGCAATCTAGTACAACAAGGATGTAGCCAGGGAGGGTCATGGGGGATCGTACGACCCCCCCCCCCCCCCCCCCGCTTCCCAAAGGTCCGCTGCCGATATTCTCCACAACAATCTAATACATGCCTACACTGAATTTGATTCACTTTCCGTCAACATAAAATCTTTGATCATTGCTGATATCAAATATTGAATATCCCCACCACCACCGGACCACCACCGACAGTCAAAGGTCAAGTTGGAGGAGATTATGGGAGGGGGTCACCCCCTCCCATAATCTCCTCCAACTTGACCTCTGGCCAAAGCTTGGCCCCTGGCCAAGTTTTCAATCATTTTATTTGACAGACATTCTCATCCTTGAGTTGCATTGTGGGCGACCCTCCTAATAAAAATGCTGGCTACACACCTGTGCTGGACTAGACACCAGAATCTCGCCTGTCGAAAAAGAAACGCGAAAGCATTGCATGCGAGTTTCGTTTCTTTTTCTTGATTCAGTTTTGATTTCGCAATATTTAATCATTGAACACTATATGCACTGATGCTGGAAATGTGAGTCACAGAAAAGCGGTGAATCGTGTTTGAAAGCCACCACCCGTCGAAAAATCGCCGTAGGAGTCTGATATTTTCTTTACATTTAGAAATCCCACGCATACAACTGAAACACGTACCAGTGTCAGGCGCGTAGCCTTAGCCAGTTTGGGGGATGGAGGGCAGTGCTGATATTTGAAAGGCCGTTGCATGGGGTTTCGGATGCCTCCCCTAGTGCTAGCTAGTACCCTCCGGTCATGAGTGGGGGGAGAGGGCAAGACCGTGGGGGCTCTATTTACGACTAGATCCCTTCTCCCCCATCCCCCAAAAAATATTTTAAACATTTAGTGCTCTAAAGGTGAATCTGAGGAGTTTGTAGCGTGCGTCGTGCATATATTGGCGACCATTTTGGGCTCAATATTGTGCGAAACTTGCATAGGGTCAATGTTTTGGGGGTGAAAATTTTAGGGGCCCAAGGCTCCCAGCTGCCCCCGCCCTCCACGTAACTGCGCCATTGTTAGTAGTTCAGCTGAGTGAACGGAATGAATGCCCCACTGTGTAGATGGGCAGCCAATTGAACTAATAGTGCCAGTTGAAATAAGGCATCAGAATTTCACAAACAAATTGCCGGATCACTTCCCTGTGTTAATAATTCTAAGTTTTCTCACCATTCCAAGGAAGCTCTCCCGAGAGCTTCCCGACTACGAAAGCAAGGCTTGGAATTGTCAACAAACAAATTAAAATGTAACGGAAATTTTCTTGTATTTTGTTTGGTTGTTTGTATGTATATTGGGGCTTAGCGACACTTTGAACAGCTAGGATCGGATTCCTATGGTTGTCTTCCAACTTATTTCGGTTGGTACTGTAGTGCACTGTAAAATTAACACAAAACGATGGTCATGGTGGCTCTATAGATATTACTGTTCACGTCAGAATTCCACACAACACCACCCCCACCCCTTCCACTCCCCGGGTGATCCCCGTACTTTCACCAATGAAAGACACCTTTCACTGCATGATAAAAGCTTTCTGCATGCCCTGTCTGAAACTTTCTCCCCCGGTAGCCTCATCATACAGGCACGCAACGTATTATCAAATTTTATCGATTTTAATCAAATATATATTACAGCATGTGGAGAGTGTATTATCATTAAATCACCCGCAGAGTGGAGATTCCACCCAAGCAATAATTGCAAATTTATTGCAAAGCATAACCATCACAAGCAAAGTTCCAGTCAATGGACCTCCGGGTTAAACCCGGAGGTCCATTGACTGAAACATTGCTTGTGTTTCATGTCCATATGTATAGAATTTGAAAGTGATACTTTGGGTGATAACTCCACTCCACGTGTGATTTAGTTACAATCCTCTCTCCGTCTACTGTGTATTATCAATACTAAAAAAGTGTTGTTTTTTTAGTATTGATAATATAATATATATTTTATTAAAGTTGAAAATATCAGATATATACGTCGAGTGCCTGTGCCTTATCGGTCGTGTCGGGAGACGGAAGTCCTTGCTTGGGATGTGGTAAATGTTTTTATCCCACTATTCATTGTCTCGTTGCGGGACACCATTTTCTCTATTTAGCTTATTATATTAGATAAATCCATGTTCAGTCGGGCGTTTCAAATTGTAATAAACGGTTGCAAATTGCTTTAAAATTGCATACCATTTTGAGAAATACACGCATTATCATGAAAATTCAGGCGTGTACAACGCTGGTGATTTTTTTCATATTGATCGTGCATTGAAAGCAGCTCCTCGTGTGAAATATGCGAGCAAATGCCAAACACTGTAATTGAAGCGGTAGGTTTACGTAGGTAAACGGTATGTCACAGTCTGTACGGCACACTGACAAACATAAACAAATTCTCATTGTGGTCGTCTGCTCCTTATCTAGGTTATAGTCAAACGAAAACAGGATTAAACTGTGTTTTCTCTGAAGTTTATGTGAATAATTCCGCCTGGATGTTGAAAAGATGGCGCGTTTAACTGCTGCCAACAATACTTTGATAGACGAAGGAGGAAACATTGACAAAAACAAGAAAAACACAAAGAACTCGAACAATAAGTCAAGGCAGAATCCCAAGAGAAAAAAGAAGGGGGAGAGTGATGGGAGTTGCTGCTGCTGTTGTGTTAATACGAGGCCAAAGGATACGAGGCCCAAAGATAAGGTAAGGGAAGTTGCAGGACAATTTTTCGTCCATTTCCGGACATGACGGACCGTGCGAACGTCCGAGTTTGGGCACCGATCATTTCTTGTTTTTAGCTCCCAGCACTCTGACACATATAACGTATTTTCTCATTTGGCAGTATATGTTTATGTAAGACCGAATGGGAAAGCAGAACTTCAAACCGAGAGGTCCACTGTCCGATCCCCACCAGGGGTAACTGCGTTGTGTCCTTTGGCAAGGCACTCAATCCCGACTGTCCACGTGGGGGCGCGGTGGCGCTGCGTACAAAGCGTACTGCACATCGATGGTGCACCTGTCTTCAACCAATGCTAACCCTACTTGTATGGAGTTGGTACGTTGGGGAGTCTGACAGTTCCTCGCTCGTTGCTCGGTGGTTCTCCCCGGGTACTCCGGCGTCCTCCACCCGTAAAGCTGTCCGACTCGAGGTAAACCTGGCCGTCGAAAGTGTCGTTAAACTCCAATAATTAAATGTAAGACCAGTTATTTAACCAGGGGGCGCGGTGGCGTTGCGGTAACCGGTTCTCGTTAGATCACCGAAGTTAAGCAACGTCGAGCAAGGTTAATCATTGGATGGGTGACCGTCTGAGCGATCAGTTCGGACTCCCGCGTTGTGTTCTTGGGCAAGGCACTTCACCCCGAATGTCCACATGGGGGCACGATGACGCCGTGTACTAAGGCGTACTGCACGTCGATGGTACGCATGTCTTCAACAAATCTAACCCTGCCTGTGCTGCAGTGCGGAGTTACGATGTTGGGGAGCTGGCAGCTGCTCGTCGTTGCTCGGTGGTTCTCTCCGGGTACTCTGGCTTCCTCCACCCGTAAAACTGTCACGGTCATGATTAGCCATTGTTTAACCAATTATATCTTGTTTGACAGAGCTCGCTGAGCTCTGTCAAACAAGATATAATTGGCTTAATTCCCGAATGGCATTGTGGGAAAATGTTGTTGCTGAAAACTGTGATTTTTTTTACATCAGAGTTCTGGGTGTTAAGGGTGGGCGGTCTGTTGGGTTGATGAGGGAGGTGGTATCTTTGTTGTTCTTCGTTTGAAAGAATATCATTCGACCATCACCCGTATATTCAGTATACATTTGGTTTACCTGTATCAGTTGCGTCCCCGTGCCATGGGAACCCTGGAGGTGTCTGTGTAATGTCTGTATAATGTGATAATTAAGTTTTGTTTTGGTGGTAAAATAGGGCTCAGTAAGTAAACTATCGCCTTGGTTGGAAGACTCTCAATTGGGCAGCATAGCCATAAACGAGTGGTTAAACTTCACGTCATACTTGTGTTGCAATAAATAAACAAATAAATAAATAAATAAATAAATAAATAAATAAATAAATAAATAAATAAAAGTACCTGGGTACAGAATGAAAGCTGTGGTATTGACCGAAAACATCATATCATAGCGTTTGTTTGGGGACAAAACTGCACCATGAAACTATAGTATTGTTGTCCCACAACATCATGGTGAACCACCATGGTTTTACCATGGTGTTTGCTTGGGGACATTACCATGGTGTATCATGTTACATTTTTATCGTGGTAAAGAATATGTATTTGTTGCTATTTTAACACTTGTATCTTTGGAGTTACAATAAACTATGGCTTGGAAGAAGACATATAACTATGGCAGCGTAGAACCGCCACACCGTAGTATATTTCCAGGGATTTCTGATCTGTTTTTGCAGATTACTAATCTGTTTTTACAGATTAACTAATCTGTATTTACAGATTACTTAGTTAATGTATAAAAACAGATTAGTAATCTGTTTAAACAGATCAGGAATACCTGGAAATATACTACGGTGTGGCGGTTCCACGCTGCCGTGTATAACAAACTTTGATTGGCGAGTTTTTGTGTACAGACCAGATTCATAAGCTACACTAGGTGAATAAAAGAAGATAGCTTGCAATATATTTTAAGAATATCTAGATCAGACGAATGTTCTCAAGACTGGATCGCGATCCGGTAAAAATTCACTTTCCGCCTTTCTCCCTACACCTCTATAGAATCTCACCGGTCGGGAAAGAAACGTGAGAACCTACAATCTGTCATGCTATAAATTGAGTTTGTTTTCCTTGATTCAATCTGTGATGCTATAAATTGAGTTTGTTTTCCTTGATTCAATCTGTCATGCTATGAATTGAGTTTGTTTTCCTTGATTCAATCTGTGATTTTATGAATTGAGTTTGTTTTCCTTGATTCAATCTGTGAAGCAATAAATTGAGTTTGTTTTCCTTGATTCAATCTGTGATGTTATAAATTGAGTTTGTTTTCCTTGATTCAATCTGTGAAGCAATAAATTGAGTTTGTTTTCCTTGATTCAATCTGTGATGCAATAAATTGAATTTGTTTTCCTTGATTCAATCTGTGAAGCAATAAATTGAGTTTGTTTTCCTTGATTCAATCTGTGATGCAATAAATTGAATTTGTTTTCCTTGATTCAATCTGTGAAGCAATAAATTGAGTTTGTTTTCCTTGATTCAATCTGGGATGCTATAAATTGAGTTTGTTTTCCGTGATTCAATCTGTGATGCTATAAATTGAGTTTGTTTTCCTTGATTCAATCTGTGAAGCAATAAATTGAGTTTGTTTTCCTTGATTCAATTTGTCATGCAATAAATTGAGTTTGTTTTCCTTGATTCAATCTGTCATGCTATAAATTGAGTTTGTTTTCCTTGATTCAATCTGTCATGCTATAAATTGAGTTTGTTTTCCTTGATTCAATCTGTGATGCAATAAATTGAATTTGTTTTCCTTGATTCAATCTGTCATGCTATAAATTGAGTTTGTTTTCCTTGATTCAATCTGTCATGCTATAAATTGAGTTTGTTTTCCTTGATTCAATCTGTGATGCAATAAACTGAATTTGTTTTCCTTGATTCAATCTGTCATGCTATAAGTTGAGTTTGTTTTCCTTGATTCAATCTCTGATGCAATAAATTGAGTTTGTTTTCCTTGATTCAATCTGTGATGATATAAATTGAGTTTGTTTTCCTTGATTCAATCTGTGATGCTATAAATTGAGTTTGTTTTCCTTGATTCAATCTGTGATGATATAAATTGAGTTCGTTTTCCTTGATTCAATCTATGAAGCAATAAATTGAGTTTGTTTTCCTTGATTCAATCTGTCATGCTATAAATTGAGTTTGTTTTCCTTGATTCAATCTGTCATGCTATAAATTGAGTTTGTTTTCCTTGATTCAATCTGTGATGCAATAAATTGAATTAGTTTTCCTTGATTCAATCTGTCATGCTATAAGTTGAGTTTGTTTTCCTTGATTCAATCTCTGATGCAATAAATTGAGTTTGTTTTCCTTGATTCAATCTGTCATGCTATAAGTTGAGTTTGTTTTCCTTGATTCAATCTGTCATGTTATAAATTGAGTTTGTTTTCCTTGATTCAATCTGTCATGTTATAAATTGAGTTTGTTTTCTTTGATTCAATCTGTCATGTTATAAATTGAGTTTGTTTTCCTTGATTCAATCTGTCATGTTATGAATTGAGTTTGTTTTCCTTGATTCAATCTGTGATGCTATAAATTGAGTTTATTTTCCTTGATTCAATCTGTCCTGTCATAAATTGAGTTTGTTTTCCTTGATTCAATCTGTGATGCGATTTGCGTTTGTTTCCCTTGATTCAATCTGTGATGCGATTTGCGTTTGTTTCCCTTCATTATCTGTGATGCGATTTGCGTTTGTTTTCCTTGATTTGGTTTTGATTTCGTAGTATTTTATTTATAAAATCTCGATGCGCTGGTGTTGTAGGTCGCGATCACATCGCAGTCTGATGGAGAAAAAGTATTACTTTTGCGATCACATTACCTTACCAACCCTTTACCCAACATAACGGAAAAAACGGCTATTTACGAAAATCGCCATTCAATTTTCATTATTTTTTTTTCATTTTTTTTGTCTCAAAAACATAGCCTATGACACCTTTTGGAACGAGTTCGTGGAGCTCGTTTCAGTGAGGGGGTCACAAGCTGTGTTTATGAGACAAAAAATGAAAATATTGAGTTATTCAAGGGTTTTGTTTGCAAGTATCGTCTCCTCTTCGTGTTAGGTAAAGGGTAGGGCTGAAACGGTCGGCTTATTTACACAACCGACTAACCGAGAGCTATATAACCGGATAGTATCCGGTTAACCGTAGCCATTATTTCACAGAATCTGGGATCAAAACTATAGGAATTGGAAAGCAGTATTCTCAGAAACTATTCCGTAGTGTGTATACAAACGAACGTTGTCGAGTACTCGACAACGTTCGTTTGTATACATACTACGGAATAGTTTCTGCGGTTAATCTATACTCACGGAAATTGCCGATCATTAACGAAGTCTTGAACGCCAAAGTCGATTATTTCTCAATATATCCAGCGCTGCTTCGAGGTGTAATCTGTCTCAAAGAAGAAGCGGTAGATTTATAACGTTTTAACCGTGGAAAGACATCACTATCGATATTTCGGATAACCGGATGACGTTTTTTATAATCGGTTAAGTAGGTAACCGGTTTCAAACCGGTTATCCGGTTAACCATTTCAGTACTAGTAAAGGGTTAATGGTGAGATGGAACTATGGGATGAGATATGTGAATATATTGTATTAATTTGCCACATATTTCAATTGTAACTGTATCAGACATTGCGACTTGATTTTGTTTTAATGTTTCTGTTTGTCGCCAACAAATAAAGTTTGTTTATGTTAAACACTTATATTTTCGATGTTTAGAAATGGATGTTTAGATGCCTTCGTTACCAAACGCACGTATGACTTAACCGTATTCATCTCTCCCTCCACAGGCTCCACTGTTCTTCCAGTGGGAGAGGGGGGGGGGGGGGCTTATAATTGTTACCAATCGAGCTGGGGGTATTTAATGAATTTGAAGGAACTGTCCCGTTCGTTGAGTGACACCGAGGCGCGTAACGGGGATGTGTAACAGCACGGAACATGTTGTTCAAATTCATGAAATACCGATAGTGAGATTGGTAACGAACTAACACACTGTCCTTTGTTCGATCAACAAAACGTACTTTGTTTTTTTTTGTTTTCAGATGACGTCATTTGAATTCCATTTGTTTATTTTTCATATTTTTTTATTCAGATTTTGATGATAGTATACAAATAAGATTGACATGGTAAAATATACAAATCAGTAACACAGTATTTAACAGCTTGTAACAGATAACAGTTGTCAATGATAACGAATATGCTGTGTAGATAAATTTGGCTTTTTTTGTCGTTAATGTTCCTCTAGCAAAATGGGGTGTAGGCTGAGACAAACTGACATTTTGAAATGTTCTTCAGTGCAGAGAGGTACTTATAGAGGCTCAAACCGTATTGTTTCCGGATTGAACCCTTTACCTAACATGAAAAGCAGACGACACTTGCAAACAAAATTCTTGAATAACTAATTTTTTTCATTTTTTTGTCTCAAAAACATAGGTTATGACCCCTGTTTGGAACGAGCTCGTTGAGCTCGTTCCAAAGAGGGGTCATAACCTATGTTTTTGAGACAAAAAATGAAAAAAATATTGAAAATTAATTGACGATTTTTGTGAATAGCGGAGGCCGGTTTTGGCGTTACGTTGGGTAAATGATTAAGGGTTAGAGAGAATCACACAATGGGTGATAGCATGGCCCATCTTGTTCGTAACATAGACGTTTTTGTCTGTGAGTGAAGATATTAAGTCACTTGAATACCCTGTCTGTTGTTTATCGGGGATTTCAAGTTGCTTACATATCCCGAAAAGACAATAGATCCAGGATGTAATCTAAGATGAAAGTGGCTTTTGGTTCTCAACTGTGATATGAACTAAAGTGTCATTACTGAACTGACAGAGAGCGTTACCATTCTCTCTCCCGTTTACTAATCTACCCACAGCAAATAGTCTTTTTGCTGAGTAAAAGGAATATGCTGTCACGATTAGCTATTGTGCAGAAGTATGTGACTTTAAACACTAATAAATAAACAAATAAATATAATAAAGTAGAACTTAAAACAAACTCAAACGGAAGCTTGAGCGTTATTAATTTTAACCCCCAGTACTAGACCTGCTCGTCAGACGGACACACGCACACTTCAATCACTATATGCCACCCGACCTAAGTCGGGGGGCATAAAAATACCAGCTTATTATTATAGGAACTTCGATATCCGAAAACATTGGAATTTGACATTCGTAATCCCTCATATGAACGGAGGGCCAACACCATAATACGTTTACTGCTATATTTACCGAGAATCGTATTTTCTGTCTATGACTTCAAATGACACAAACAAACCATTGACATTTTAAAAGACATGGCGATATACCGGTATGTAGATAGATAGGTAACGGAAGGTAGTGTTCATACTGGCCCGAAATATTTTTATATCAGTTGGAATTTCTTTTCGGTGCCAAATGAATTTTTTTGATGCCAAATGAAAGATTTTGTGCCAAATGGAATCAAATTCAAAATGAGAACACATTAAACGTATCGTCCTTGGAATGTAACAGGGCGCCATCTGCAATGCTAAAGCATTGCGGATGGAACCTTGTTGCACTCAAAGTACGATATTTCGTCCCCTGAGTTCCAATGTGTTCTATGTGCCAGTAGGCACATAGAACACATTGGAACTCAGAGGACGATTTGTCCCCCTACATTTTGTCGGAGGACTATTGTAATCAGCTGCGTCCGTTCGTGCGTGCATTCGTTCGTCCGTGTCCGTCCGTGTCCGTCCGTCCGTCAGTCTGGAGTGATAACTAAAGTTTGGGTCATCGAATCAAAATCAAATTTGAAATATAAGTCCCCTACCCCAATGGGATGGAGAATTTCGAATTTAGGTTCGATCCGATAATTTTTGTTGGAGTTATGCCCCTTTTTTCGACCCTTTTCACAACTTTGGAAATTTGTTGTCCAAACTTTAGTTTGAGTCATCGAATCAACACCAAATTTTGTATACAGGTTTGTCTCAAAAATACACTGGTTACGTTCGAATTTGGGTTAGGTCTGACCAATTTTCGCCGCGTTGTGGCCTCTTTTCTTATTTTTCAACTTAGAAAATTTGTTCGGATGATAACGTCGGTTTGGGTTATCGAATCAAGACCAAATGAACTGAACATTGGCATTCATTTGTCAACATCAATTATATTTGCAGTAATTTTTTAACTTGTACCGAACACAACATAACCCCCAATGGCCTCTTTCAGGCTTTTACGATCTTAGAATATGCCATCATTGTGAGGTTCTGCTGACAATAGATGATACATCACCTAAGCAGGGATTTCTAGTCCAGTCTTGGCTGCCTGAAAAGGCAGCCAAGACTTGACTAGAAATCAATGCTAAGCAACTGGATATGTATAGGGTGCAGTCTTGTGGGTATTCGGGGTGACTTCCCAGGCCTTTAAGGGTTAATGAAACGGAAAAGAAAATCAGTCACGTCTTTCGTTAAATCGAACCCTTAAACTGCTGTCAAGTCTCAACAAGGTGTCATAAGTACAGAATGTAGGAAAATATGAAAATTTAGACAGTTTCGGTATTCAATGGTAGGGGAGTCAGTTCGTTTTTTTCGGTATCCCAATGATATCGGTGTCGGTTCGGTTTTTCGGTATATCGCTCATCTCTGTCGTGTAACCGCGCTTTTGACTTATAAAGGTTAAACTTAGACTGCAAACTAAAACCCATTTTTATTGTTCCACTCTTTCTTACTCCAAAGGATTGTATGATTGTGGTCTCGCTAAATGTTTACAGGTTACAATCTTTTTCTGTACTAAAAACCTGACCTAAATAATGAACTTAAGAGGTTCTGTTTGTGTAGAGGGTGTTGTTGAGCTCAGTAGTTTCAAGTTTAGTATGTTGAAAGATGGATTTTTTACACGCAAACAACCTATTTATATAATTGTGCCATAAGAGGAATTGTATGTTTCAGCGTTTGATCTAGAAGTACTCGTCTGTGTCGCTCACGACATTGTTCAACCACCCATTGTTTCTACAGACATATATATATTTCTTATTTTTTCGTTTTTTTTTTCAATTATGCTTAACAACGTGTGCTTCGCTCAAGCTGAGAATTCCGAAAAATTATATTTGATTATTTTTTTTCTCATCGACCCTGTTCGACACACCCCACCCTGGTCACAAGTTGTTTTTAATTCGGTAATTTATGACTCGTGGCCGTGGGGTATGGTGGCGCTGTGAACCAAGGCGTACTGCACGTCAATGGTGTACTTGTCTTCAGCCAATGCTAATCCTACTTGTGTGGAGTTTGAATGTTGGAGAGAGTGACAGTTGCTCAACGTTGCTCGGCGGTTCTTTCCGGATTCTCCGGCTTTCTCCCGTTGAAATGTCCGACACGAGGTGACCCTGGCTGTCGAAAGTGTCGTTAAATCCCAATAAATAAATAGGTAAATATTACGAGTCGTGGCAACCCTCGAAATTAGCCATGTCAGTTCTGTGATAGCGTACCACGTCTTTTACTGTGGCATAGTCAGTGGCCATAGCTAATCGTCCCCTGAGTTCTAATGTGTTCTATGTGCCAGTAGGCACATAGAACACATTGGAACTCAGGGGACGTAATGTTTGCGAGTGTTGGGTCCTTGTCTGATACGCTCGCTACAGGGTATGTGTGCGAGGAATATTGTTGAGCAACGTCATGTTATGCTCAGGCGAACATGGGTCACACCCCTTCAATATCTGACTGTAGTTACGGGCTTGAGTGTAGGTTGAGCTTTCTTGTGAGAGAACGGTGTTTAAAAAGATTTGAAATGAAGATACGGCTGTTGTACAGCAGCAGTCACCACTTGACATAAAATAACTATAAGAACAGAGTTTAACAATTCAATTCAATTCAGTTTATTGTACTTTTACACCATTACGGCCAAATGTACAGTATAACAAATAACATAGTAATAGTTGACAATAATATAATAATACATCAGAAGTACAAGTTATGTCGTTTTGTTTATTGATTGGGTGCTAGAAGCCCTTATTTGGGCCTCACTGGAAGGTATTGGTACCACAACTAAAAGTCTTCATGTTCTGTGGATGTGTTTCAGACTCAATTGAAAAACATTTTGTCCATATAGAGTCGTCCTGTTGCAATCCATTGTCGAGTGGTCACAGGGATCCTCCAATAAATTGCAACAAGACAAATCCACGTGAACAAACTCTGGCACAACAGTTGGTCTGGCACTCTACTAGTTAAACCGGACTCCTTGTTTGTGGAACAAAACGTTTAAGTGAAGTATGACTTTTTACTTTTGTAAACCTCTGTTTTATAATTTATCTGCCCTTTATCTGTTATTGAAAGCATGGTTTAATCTAATGTCTCTTTGGAGTCGAAGCTGAATATCAAGTAAACTTTCCAGATGGGCTAACCACAATTCCCATGACCTAGCAATTACCAATAATTGAATCCAAGAAGCAATGAGTCCAAGTTCTAACATATGGCATGCATACATGCTAGCACTAATGTGTATCGTCTCTCTCAAGTGCTAAAGCATTGCAGATGGCGCCTTGTTGCACTCGATAGACGACATGTTGTCTGATCATAGAGTTTAATACAGGGGAACTGCCAGGGCTACTTTAAGAACCCCTAAGACCTTCTTTAAGAACCTCAGTTACAGAGATCTCGATAATTCTGTGGTGCCTGGTAAATTGTCAGGCACCACTGATCTTTTGAGATCAGTGGAATTATGACGCAGTTTGCACGAATGTGGAAGGTTTTGGTAATTTTCGTGGATCTTAACTCCCGACTTAGTCAGGAAAGGGACCTCTCCCCAATTTCCGGAGATTAAACTCAGCAGAAGGGTACATTTATTTATTTATTTTTTTGCTGTTTCCCCTGACTTTAATCTTATTCTGAGTACAACTTTACCTCCCTAAAGCCATTTAAAAATCATTTACAGTGACAGGTAGATAAGATATCCACAGATATGTGCGGATAAGTCATCAGATTGCATTTGTGTTAATGGTGTATTTTTACGCCACCGGTAAAGCTTTGTTATATTTTTCCGGGCAATTTGTTATCAGATATCCACAGTGTAAATTATTCACTAAACGTTTTTAACATTGGTGTCCTCCAGACACTCGTGAGTGTCACGCTTCTTGACATAGAATCGAATTCAGTTTCAAAGGTAACCAGATTAACACTGTAACACTTTACCTAACATGAAAAGCAGACGACACTTGCAAAAAAAAATTCTTGAATAACTAATTTTTTTCATTTTTTGTCTCAAAAACATAGGTTGTGACCCCTCGTTGGAACGAGCTCGACGAGCTCGTTCCAACGAGGGGTCATAACCTATGTTTTTGAGACAAAAAATGAAAATATTTTGAAAATTAATTGGCGATTTTTGAGAATACCGCTGGCCGGTTTTGGCCGTTACGTTGGGTAAAGGGTTAAACACACTGATGCTGTCATCTTCATTGCTTCAGTGGCGTGAGTTGGAAGAGTCTATATTCATTACGCTTAAACGAAGTTTGCAGGGGATCTAGCAGTGGAGTCCGTCCGTTCGTCCATAACAATTTTAGACCTCTGTATCTCACTTAGTGCATGTCGTATTTGAATGCTCTTTGGTACGCCGATGGACCATCATGGAGGAAAGGATATGCCATAATTATCAGTTTGCGGGGTTCAAGCTGTGGGGTCCGTCCGTTCATCCGTCCGTCCGTCTGAGGGCTGCAAGGTGAAAATATTGATTGATCCATCACACAGTTGCGCCGAACAGTCATGTTCTTTAATCATGACATTATCCTGGACCAGGAAAGGCTTTAAAGAGTCAATATGCGTTTTTCTAGATACTCTTTTGCCTTGAACTGAAAACCCAGATCGTGAAGCCCGAGGCTGGGCTTCAATAACCGTCTAATAGCCAAATAGTTGGTTTATCATGAAGAAAGAGAGGTGGCTTGTTAAATTCTGATGTTCCTAGAAAGGCTATGCACGCTCATGTTGTCCATTGACTGCATCGGCCATTTAGTTAATTTTTATTGGGGTTTAACGACACTTTTGACAGCCAGGGTTACCTCGTGCCGGACAGCTTTGCGGATGGAGGAAGCCGGAGTACCCGGAGAGAATCACCGAGCAACGGCGAGCAACTGTCATGCTCCCCAATGTACTAACTCCGCACAAGCAGGGTTAGCATTGGTTGAAGACAAGTGTGTCATCGAGATGCAGTACGCATTAGCACATAGCGCCACCGTACCCCCCCCCCCCCCCCCCCTACACACACAAGTGACAATCGAATGAAGTGCCATGCCCAAGGACACAACGCATTTACCCCTGGCGGGGATTGACCCATGGACCTTCAGGCCTAGCATTCTTAGAAATGCAGGAGGGCTAAAAATCGCTCTCCTCACATGGCCTAGGGGAGCGATTAGCTCTCCCCAAGCTTACAAAAGCTAAAAGTGACAAAATAAAGTTGTACTATTAATGAATTTCGCCTAGTGGGCTTTGTGCCTTTTATTTGGTGCTTCTAATCAGGTAGTCTCTGAGAGACGGCTACACTACCCCTCCCACACCTCCGGGCCTTGGTAAGGCCCGGAGGTGTGGGAGGTGCAGTGTGGCCATATTGCAGAGATCACTAACATAGCAGAGATCTGAAAACCTGTGGGTTTTATGAATAGACTGTTGTGGTAATCATTATTTTCTAAGGCTAGGAGGGCTATTTTTCGCCCTCCTCAATTTTTTAAGGCGAGCAGTAGGCGAGCGAATAAATCGCTCTCCTAAAAATGCCAGGCCTTGACCTTTCGGTTTGAAGTCCAATACCGTACTATTGAGCCACTGCGCTCCCGCGTCGGCCACCGAACTTGGCGGTATTATTGATTTATTTATTGGTGTTTAAGGTCACATATTTCTGCACAATGGCTAATCATGACCACGACAGTTTTACAGTTGGAGGAAGCCGGAGTACCCGGAGAGAACCACCGAGCAACGGGGAGCAACTGTCAGCTCCCCAACATACTAACTCCACACAGGCAGTGTTAGCATTGGTTGAAGACTGGTGCACCATCGCCGTGCAGTACGCCTTAGTACACAGCATCACCGTGCCCCCACGTGGGAAATGGGGGAGAAGTGTCTTGCCCAAGGACACAACGCGGTTGCCGCAGGTGGGATTCGAACCGAGGACCTCTCGGCTTGCAGCCTGCACCTCTACCAACTGAGCCACCGCCCCCCCCCCCCCCCCCGAACTTGGCGGTTATGTAAGATGAAGTGTATTAAGCTGAATAGGGGAGGCCAGGTTTTAATGATGTCATACGGTACATTTACGCTGTTCGGTTTGATTTACGGAAACAACGATGCTACATTTGACATTTTCATATTATGAACATGTTATGTCCTGTTTGGAACTGATTCGAAAAACCATAACAAATGTCATTAGGTCAGTTATTAACCGATAAAAATGTTTGTGATAAACTCGAATCAGGTTGTCCGTGTATAAATGTTTATTTTCGACAGGAATTTACGTGAATGGTTCTTTCTCACTTCTGTGAAGTAAAAGAACAGTCCATCACTATGGCAACCCTTCACATCCGCTCGAGACTGCATGGGATGGGACCTATAATTCCTCAGCCCTACACCGTACCTATAATTCACAGTACCAACACTCTAAAGTCAGTTGGGTTAAAAATCAACCCAAATCGACTGGGTTGAGTGAATATGAACCCAATTGGGTTCATATTCACTCAACCCAGTCGATTTGGGTTAATTTTTAACCCAACTGATTTTAGAGTGAATATTCCGGTACCTATATCCACAGCCGATGTGACGAATCCCAACACAGTAAAAGGCATCAACCTTGCTCCGGTCCTGAAATACATGGAGTATATCAACAACCAGGGGACACCGGAGGGGGCACTGCTCTCAAACTCCACCATCTCGGGCCTTCGGGACATGCATGTCTCGACATGTCGTGGCGACGCTGCAAGTGCGATTAAATGCCCCTTTCCCGGGTCTGACCCCCCCCCCCTCCCCTCCTGCCCTGAAGTGCTTCCGGCGCCCATGTCAACAACAGTCGTAGAAAATGGAGCACACATAATAACCTGGGCGCTTTTTGGGGACGGTGTGTGATCTTATGTACCCATTTAGGGCTAACTGCACCTAAAAAGACAGTATGCAAAGATGTTCCGCAGTAGGCTGATATTGCACGACTTTGATAACAGCACCCACTTCTAAGTAGAATCTGGATGTTCTGCCAGCAATACAGAATTGTCCTACGGATCTTTCCTTCACGTATTAACTGGTCCCTTGCCCCTAAGTTATCTTCTGAAGGTTATTGCACACGTACACAAACTATGCAATGGAGTTACAACATTATTTCTTCTTAGTTTGCAAATACACAAACTATGCAATGGAGTTACAACATTATTTCTTCTTAGTTTGCAAATTCGTCACACTGTGAAGGAATCGAAATTTCAAATGTCTGCGGGTGTCCTATGCCTTATCATGTTCATGAAATTGGGTAACGCAAATTCATCTTTGGTGCTTTTGGAGAAGCCGACCGCGTGGTCAAGTTTGAGCATTCTTCTTAAAAACAACCTGACAGTGACATCCAACCTGTTGAACGATTAAACCTGTTTGCATGAAGAGATGCATCCATGCGAGTTACACATTTTTGCGTACATTAGATAAATTATATTAGTATTTAATAGTTGAGCAATCTTAATGTAGTGACTATCCACTTATGGATGGTCACAACATTTAGACTGCCAAACAATCTAAAGGCTTGAACATTTGTGGGCATTCTCTAATGTGGCATATCGCGGAGAAAAGTCAGACATAAGAGGGGATGTCAAACAGTTTTGAGCCTAACATAAATAAAGCTGGAATATCGGTATAGAACATATTTATTTTTCAACATAGTCCCCTTGTAATCCAATACACTTGTTCCACCTGGTCTGCCAGTCGTTGGTGCGGCGTCTGTAGAAGTCCATATCTTGGTCCTGTATCCAAGCTTCCACAGCAGATTAAGTTCCTCATCATCTTGAAATCTTTGACCACGTAAGTATTTCCTCAAATTTGGAAAGAGATGGTAGTCACTTTGACCACGAAAGTGTTTCTTCAAATTTGGAGAGAGATGGTAGTCACTTGGTGACTACCATCTCTTTCCAAATTTGAAGAAACACTTACGTGGTCAAAAATTTCAAGATGATGTGGAACTAACTGCTGCTGTGGAGGCTTAGATACAGGTCCAAGATGTGAAGTTCTGCAGACGCGGCATCAACGACTGACAGACAAGTGTATTGAATTACAGGGGATTATGTTGAAAAATAAAAATGTTCTGTGCCGATATTCCTGCTTTATTTATGTCAGGCTCAAAACTTTTTGACATCCTCTCGTAGTTTAATTTAAGTGGCCAAATATAGATTTGTTGAAAACTATGTTGTGTTGGCAAGGGATTACATTTTTCAGTTCAGGATAATGCAAAACAAATTTCAGTGTTATTTTTACTAGCTCTTTTCAACCACTGTTGTGGAGAAGGTGAAGAGAGCATTTAATTTGTCCAACAAAGACATTGATTACATTTTATTAAACAAAAACCAAAGTGCCAGGTGGAACATGTAATCAGATTACGTTTTGCCTTAGTTTGCACACTGGTTACGGTTTTGTTAACAGTTGTGTCCGTTCCATGTAGAAACCTTGGAAGTCGAGCCGTGCTTGTTTACTGTGGTAGAAAAAAATCAGGCTTCACCACCGGTGTAATGAGACCCGGTAACCAGCGCCTGGGTTGCCAACCTTCTATAGTGGGCAACACAATAATAAACGACGTGTTGGCGGCGGCTGTAAGTCCCCAAAATTGCCATAACCGTGCGTTGTCCGCACGGTAGAATACGGCAGCCGTGAGGTGATCTCAAGGTGTTGTGCTCATCGCAGGGGCTTGCGATTTTTTTAACTTGACAATAAACTTTTTTTCGGAAATCGTAAGGCCGGGGGACGCAACCCCACCGCAGGTATCATCTCAAGGTCACTGTACCTTATATACCCATCGCAACAAACCGCAAGGGCGCCGTGAGGCGTCAGCAAGGTCCCTATTTCGAGACCTTGCGGTGGCCGCAACAACCATGCGGGCGCCATGCGATTGCCTTGCAGTCGCCATGAGGGCGCCTCGCAGTCTGTTAAATGATGCCTTGGGTTCTTCTCATGGATTTGTATTTCATGACTTTTACGATTGCCGTGTGGAGCTCGAAACATTTATGAAAACTGCTGCCGCAGCCCGCCAAGTCCTACGATTTGTATAAATCTCTTCTACAAACCGCACAAACGCGCGGCGGCAGCATCACATGTGTCTGAGCTTTAAATGTTTTTTCTTTTTGAATGGGCTGTGGTTGAACTATACCTGGGGATAAGATTGAATATATTTTATTTTCAAAGCGTTTATAATGATGCAAAGATGTATGAGGACAAGTTCTATCCTCTTGCATCCCTTTCACTCCCAAGGGTTATGGATGTTAAAAACTGAAGTGACCTTATACGCCAAGTAACGATTCATGTTCAGGCAACAATTCTAGACATAATAGCGTCAAATATGCGCTTTGGAGAATAAAGCTCGTTAATTAAAAATCAAACGCATCACCCACACTGTGTCTAGTGTATATCTACCCTATGAAAATTTAGCAAGTAGAGGACTCCGGTGTGAGCTTATCGGTAGTCTTTGCAAGACTGTGACCCAGGGCCCTCCTGGCCCTCACGTGAGGGCCAGGAGGGCCCTGGGTCACAGTCTTACAAAGACTAAGCTTATCGGAAGATGCAATAAATCTTGAAACGTCACACCTTGTTGTTTTTAAAATCGGCTGTACCAAGGATTTTTTCCAGCCATCAACTGTGTCTGGTTTTGGGATCCTTTCTAAGTGCAGTTTAGTGTACTTCTCAATTATCACCCACTAATTCGCGATTCTCCAACTTACAAGAAGCATTAGGCAACCATGACAGGAAACCATCCAGGGGAGATAACTGAGAGAATTACTGTCCACAAATTTAACAAGAGATGGGCGGTATACTGTAAATACCTTTCGGTATCTGTATTGAGCCAGTACAGATTTAACGTACAGAGAGAATCTCAAAATACCGAAATTTCGGTATTGAAAATATTTCCGACGTTAGTTAAAAAATAAAATGACAAACAACAGAAGATTACGCAAATTTAATGACAAGAAAAGACAATGGACTATGTGTATTTCTAAAGGCAGTCGCCAGTGATCATTTGATGTAACAAAGAAGCTGAGATAAAATACCCAGGGGGTACCCAGGGGGGTATTTTCTCTCAGCTTTTTTGTTGCATCAAATGATCGATGGCGATTGTCCGCGTTGCTTCCAACATCGTGACAATCCAGTGGCTTTGACTGTTGTAACGCGGTAAATTACATCGGAGCAGTGTTCCAAAAATATCATTCGATATGGGTATTGGTGTGAGTACCTGTAAGTGTAGAGTTTACATTATTCATATTTGTGAGGAAGTCTTTTAACCTGTGACCTCTATGACATGTGACAAGGGTATTGATTGGTTGGTCTGAGGTAGAGAAGATTTGGCGCAAACTTTGGTGGTGACGTGCGACGGGGGTCCAAGAGAGAGAGAGCGGTTTGCAAATCTGTCAATTTAGTTCTTGTAATATAAATGTTGGCACCGAATACCGTACCGATACCGAGGTCAGTCATTCTAAAAATACCGATACCGATACCGAACTTGAAATTTCAACACCGCCCAACTCTACTTTTAACCCTCAGCCTAACTTCGTACCAACGACCTGAACGTCGGCCATTTTTCTGAAGGGGGAGAAGGTGGCTCGTGTCATGTTTACAAAGTCAGTGACGTTCCTACGATTTTCAAAAGGTCCGAGGTAGCGCTTTTTAAGTTAACCCTTCACCTAACATGAGAAGCAGACGACACTTGCAAAAAAAAAAAAAAAATTCTTGAATAACTAATGTTTTTCATTTTTTGTCTCAAAAACATAGGTTATGACCCCTCATTGGAACGAGCGCGACGAGCTCGTTCCAATGAGGGGTCATAACCTATGTTTTTGAGACAAAAAAAAAAGAAAAAAATAATGAAAATTAATTGGCGATTTCTGAGAATAGCGCTGGCCGATTTTGGCCGTTACGTTGGGCAAATGGTTAATTCTAAAATGTAGGATTGACATTAGTTGCCAAACTTTGCCCAACCATGATTCCAAGGGGCAGTCTAGTTTTCAACACGTGGTACATCAAAAACTCTGTGTATAAATCGGGCTGTGCTGTATCATGTAGCGAGGTAGGTAGGGCATGTAATCGCAACTCCCCCAAGACGGTTTGCCATGCGAGGCTAAAATTTTTAGGTATTACTATCGGGGACGTACGCCCTCGCGGTGTGTTGGCATGCTGTGTTGCTCTTGTTGGTTTTAGAATGCGCTTCAGTTGGCTGTTATTTTGTTATGTTTGGTGGGTGGGGTGGGTGGGGTGGGAGGGAGGGAGGGAGGGACATGTGTGTTCATAGTGTCTCACCTCTGAATACGTTCCCGGTCAGGATAATCCCCAGTACACATATGTATATGTATTGTAGTCATGATTCATGTTGCTTATTACTTTATCTAAAGAAAATATATAAATATTGCCAAAAGCTCGATACGTCAAGTGGCACATTATTACCCTTCCGATGGGATACCTGACCGTTCTGTATTGTCTTATTTCAGCTAGAGGGGTGGTATCGATTGGTTATAGGTGAAGCTATCTAATGTTGACTTGTTACATATTCCATAATAATAGATTCAATATGGAAACTCGATATTCTAGCACTGGTGCAGCGTTTCAAGATACTACGATTATTGTCAGTGGGCCGACACTTGCCTTTGTCTGAGAACAGGAGTGTCAATTCTGATAAACACGTCTCATTAATGACACTCCGAGTGGATTTTTTTTGCTACGGAGTAAGTCAAAATGAATTGGTTGTGCTGGACTATAGCCTTTGCAAGGGTATGGAACTTTATTTTCAAATCACTCGCCCAAAGGATAGGTGCACGACAAACAGAACTGCTTCAAACTTTAAAAAAAAATCCACATCCAGATCAAAAACGTTTAGTTAGGCCTAAAAACATTACAAATCTGTTTCTCTGGCCCTCCTACATGGTCCTTTTGCCTGCCGCATGCTCTCTTTTTATAACTAATGCAAACTTAAAAAAAATAAAATGTAAATGGTTTATATCTGATATTTTACCCAAGTCAGTAAAATTGTCCCTTGAGCGCAATAAGACTTTGCAATGCTTTAGCATTGCAAAGCCTTCTTGCACTCAAGGGGCGTAATTCACCACCACCCATGCTATTCTGTAGAGTATGAGGTCTAAAATATAAAACTAGCAAGAACATGAACTTTTTAATGGCAAGGAAATAATTACAAAAATAAAATAAAAAACCGCCCGCATGCAATTTTACAAAATTGGCCTGAGAAATAGAAGATCTACTTTGTGAGGCCTCAGAGCTTGTTATTTATACCTTGCACTCAAATGGACAAAATTGTGGTAATCACATCTCTCCTACGTGTCAAATGGAGAGTGATACTGCTGATACTGACAGAACGCACGCAGTGTTATACTGCAAAATCGAAAACGAGGCTGGATGAGAATTATGTCTTTTTTTCCACCTCGAGCTTTAAAATCTGCATTGCATCCACAGACCATCAATTATTTTTTTTTTTTTTTTGTTTACATTTGTATCAATGCACCAATTAATTTTTCAACTAATCTGTTGAACTTGCATTAGATTGTTCAGCATCCTTTCCGTGGTTACCACCCCACCCCCACCCAAATTCCCCCGAGGGAAGTGAGAGGTGGAATCAAAGATGGAATGGTGCTACTAAAGACTACCCTCTTGCACAGCCACTGGATGCTCGTATATCTGACATCTTGACTATCAATGCTGAATACTGCTTAACCTCCCCATTCACATTTTGTACCTTGAGTGGAACAAAATCTTAGGGGTGTTCTTGTTGTGATATTTGCAAAGTTGTGTATTGGATTGTGCCACACGACTATCTCACATGGTGGCCTCATTGCTGTCTTGAATTTCACAAATATACTTTCAACGACAGGTTATCAAATTTACTTTTGAATTGACAAAACCGGTACCACTTTCATCGTGTAATACCTTCTTTTAAAATTGTTCATCTTTCAAGTCAAGAAGTCTTTCAAAGTCGACCACTTCCTGTGGTCAGATGCAATTTACACAAAGCAATCTGCCTGCAATGAACGGAAACGTTTCCGTGTGCATCCGGTGATGATTTAAGAATTTAGGAAGTAGGATGACGGACTGCGTCGGCCATCGCTGAGTGCCCGCCCAGAACGGGCACTCAACGCTTAGTGATGACGCGTCATTGGACGAGACTGTCGCCCACTCGAAGTAATAAAGGGTTCCAGGGTCCACTCTCGAGAAACGAGAAATTTTGAATATTTAGTACTCACGACTACTCAAAAAGGAGTGGCCATTGTTTTCTGTGCGGGGCTGTGAGCTAGCTATTCACAACTGAAATGGTTTGAGCACGGTTAGCAAGATGATTGAGTTCTCGCTGTGTTTAATATTCGTGAAGATCAAGCCATCTAGGCTCTTGAAATTGGGGGAAACGGCATTCTCCCTTAGAGAAAAGTAGTGGGGCGGCGTTCCCCTAAGAAAGCATCACTGTGTGCATCTGTCTCAGTATGTGAGTTGAGAATTGATGAAGGAGGATTGCACATAAGAACGGCCAGACAGTTTTATGTCCGCATTACGCTCGAAAGACTCCACATAAACACCATCACGCTGCGACATATTATGGGTTGGAACGTTTACCATAAATAGTAATTGATTTATCACACCGGGATATCACCTACATTATTACAAATAACTTGTTTCTCAGTCCCCTAGTGTGTAGTATACATTTCCCAATCGAATTTGAAACTTGGGCTAGTCGCAAACACCTTCTAAGCATATCGTTCCTTGAGTGGAACAAGTGCTTTAGCACTTTAGTGGTGACTTCTTTCACGATATTCATTTCTTGGTTTTCTGCATGCTGCGTGAAACGTCTCTGCCATCTGAGAAAAATAACTTCCTTCGATTTGATAGAAAGATCTTTGCGTGCTTATAGCTCGCGGGGGTATTTTCTTGGGTTGTTAGCCTCTTACTACTGTGATAGTTATTTTCTGTTCTCCGTCTAACGCTTCGTTGACGTCAGAAAGCCATTTCCTTGATTGTCTGTTTATTTATTGGCGTTTGACGATAGCCAGAGTCACATCGTGTCAGACGGTTTTTACAAGTCTGAGAAGCCGGTGTACCCAGAGAGAAGCACTGACCAGTGTCGAGCAATGGAGATGGGCGGTATTGGAATTTTGTGTTCGGTTTCGGTATATTTAGGGGGATATACTGCGGTATCGGTTCGGTATTTGGTATGTGACTTAACTGAGAATTATTTACAGTACCTACGGGGAATTCACATCAGAAAAATACAGAATGAGTTGTTCTTGTACCATTCTACCACAACCACAAATGCCACTGCCAATGCGCTCAACACTGGTTTTCTTTTGCCATCACAAATCATATCTACAGCAATTTTGCGAATTGTTCCAAACACAGCTTAATTTTGGGAGGCAAATTTCAGGCTGTTGCGGTCTCGAAGCATGTGCTCTTAACCTGGCACCATTAGGAGATCCTGCTGGCAACAGACAAATCACATGGACAGTGATTTCCAGTCAAGTCTTGGCTGCCTGCTGAGGCAGCCAAGAGTTGACTAGAAATCACTGCTAAGCAACTATACAAGTACAGGTTGTAGTCTCTAGGATTTCGGGACGTTTACTGGTTTACAAAACTGAAGAAGAAAATCAGTCACTTCGTTCATAAAAATTAACACACTTTAGCTACTATCAAGCCTCAACAAGGTCTTTATATAAATAGCAAATGCAAGAAATTTTGAAATTGCAAATGGTTTCAGTATTTAATGATTGGTTCGGTTCGTTTTTAGCTCAACTTGACAAAGTCAAGCTGAGCTATTGCCATCACTTCTCGTCCGTCGGCGTACGTACGTACGTCCACAATTTCCTTTGGCACACCTCACAGGTCGCATTTATGATCAGATTATTTTGAAACTTGGTATGCTTGTTTGTGGTGGCCTCTAGATGGGAGCTATCGATTTTCTTCAATTTCCGTCAAAAAATGTTGCCGCGGCCAACGTTTTTAGAACTCAGTTTAGTCAGACCACAATATTTCCCATTGGCACACCCTATAGGGCACATTTATGATTTGATTGCTTTGAAACCTGGTATGCTTGTTTGGGGAGACCTCTAGATGGGAGCTATCTATTTTCTTCAATTTCCGTCAAAAAATGTTGCCGCGGCCAACGTTCTTAGAACTTAGTTTAGTCAAACCACAATATTTCCCTTTGGCACACCCTACAGGGCACATTTATGATTTGATTGCTTTGAAACCTGGTATGCTTATTTAGGGTGACCTCTAGATGGGAGCTATCGATTTTCTTCAATTTCCGGCAAAAAATGTTGCCACGGCCAACGTTTGTAGAACTTAGTTTAGTCAGACCTCAATATTTCCCTTTGGAACACCCTACAGGGCACATTTATGATCAGGTTGCTCTGAAACCTGGCATGCGTGTTTGGGGAGACCTCTAGATGGGAGCTATCGATTTTCTTCGGTTTCTGTCAAAAAATGTTGCCACTGGCAAAAAAAATGACATTAGTACTAATGATCTTCAATTTTGCCATTTCATTTATAACTTAACAAGTTCAAGTTTGTCAAGTTGAGCTACAGTGTCATTGACACTTTCATTTCCGTATCCCTCTGATTTCGGTAAGGGTTCGGTTTGTCGGTATATTGTCCATCTCTAGCGAGCAACAACAGTCCGACTCTCCAATTTAGTAACTACACAAGGCGAACAAGCAGAGGTTGAAGGCAAGTGCCCCATCGGCATGCTGTGCGTCTTAGTACAAAGCGCCACCATGCTCCCACATGGACAGTCGGGATTAATTGTCTTGTCCAAGGACACAACGCTGTTACAGCTGGTCAGAATCGAACCAGAAAGTCCAGTGCCCTAACCACCAAATTTCCGCTCTCACGACAATTATTTTAACACATTTGCTGTTGTTCGGCGATTTAGGTTGGACATGTAGTTTAATACCAGGAACAGGATTACCAGGTTCCCGGTTTACAAAGCCGGTCACGATACCCGGGACATTTATAGCACGGAACCGAGAATCACGCATGGCACCTGTTTGTGTGTTGAACGGAGTTTTTAAATAGGAAAACGGACTTAGCTTTGTAAGATTTCGTCAGCACTTCAGCGCCTGAACTTTTTACAATGTTGCTTCCTGAAGAACCTTTTTCACCATATTACTGTGGCTCTCAATCAGTTCCGGGTTACTCCTCACTTCAACAGTAACATCTTCTTGAGCTTCAAAGTTCAAACTCGTCTTCATTTTAAGAATCACTTGTATCACTCACTATTCCAGGGTGTGCACATCCTTGAAAAGTCCTTGAATTTCAATCTTACTCCTTGAATTTTGAAAATTCAGAAAATGTACTTGAAAAGTACTTGAAAATCCATCAGACTCCTTGAAAGTCCTTGAATTTTGCCCTATATCATTTTTACCTGTGCAAAAATGGACAATTGAAACATCTCTTTTGCACTTCTTTTAGTTGAAAAACGAAAAAAACGAACATAAATAATGGATAAATGAGGAATTAAAGTTCAGGCATTATTTAACTGGGTGTCATTCTGTAAGTACCATAATTTTGTTGCAGAGCATTTTAGAAGCACCGTTTTCCTGGAATTTAGAAGGATGAGGTAGAAGACATTTTTAACCCGCTACCCAGTGTAACGGCCAAAACCGGTCACTTCTATTCTAAAAAATGGCCAATTAATTTCAATTATTTTTTTCATTTTTGTCTCAAAAACATAGGTTATGACCCCTCATTGGAACGAGCTCATCGAGCTCGTCCCAATGAGGGGTCATAACCTATGTGTTTGAGACAAAAAATTATTAGTTATTCAAGAATTGGTTTGCAAGTGTCGTCTGCTTTTCATGTAAGGTAAAGGGTTAAAGTAGGTAAGGCTTCTAAAAATGATTATATTCCAAATGTACATTTAAAAAAAAACATCCTTGGAAAATGCTGATATGTCCTTGAAAAGTCCTTGAATTGTTTTGGTCCTTGACTGTAAGAACCCTGTATTCACTACCTCCTTCATCGTCAGCTCCTTCTTCACATCCGTCACGAGTCTCCTCAGCTTCAAGCAGAGGGGACTGGTTACGACAGTATAGAGGGAGTTGTACCCGAAGGAGGTAGTGGTGATAAAATTAGCGTTCTGAAAATGAAGACAGTTGGGAGCGGGTTTGGGTTTTCACACTTCTCTCAAGAAAAAGAACTCTTCGGTATGATGATGGCAGATTGCCAATAAAATATGTCAGTTTTCATGAAAATACATGCGTCTTGTCACTCTCGTAAATTTACTTGATACTATCCGGAACATTTCCTAGTTTCCGGTTCTGAGTTTAATTTAATTCCCGTTCCCGGTTACCAGAAAACCTGAGATAAATTAAACCCGAGTTGACATCAACGCCTCAACTAAAAACAATTCCTGAATGCCTTTCGCCACCTAGTCAGTTAGTTATTGGTGATTAAGGTCACATATTTCTGCACAATGGCTAACCATGACCGTGACAGTTTTACGGGTGGAGGAAGCCGGAGTACCCGGAGAGAACCACCGAGCAACGGCGAGCAACTTTCAGCTCCCCAACATACCAACTCCACACAAGCAGGGTTAGCATTGCTTGAAGACAGGTGCACCATCGACGTGCAGTACACCTTAGTACTCCCCGTGGGAACCCCGGGAAGTAAGCAGCACTTGTTTACTGTGGTAAACCAGTTCCGCTTTACTAGTAAAATAGGACCCAGTCACCAATGCTTGGGGTGAAAGTCCTCTAAAATGGGCAACATGTTGATCAACGATTGACTAAACTTGACTTCATCTCCATGTTGTGTCACGATTAGCCATGGTGCATAAATATGTGACGTTAACCACCAACAAACAAACAAACACCTTAGTACACAGCGTCACCGTGCCCCTCACGTGGGCAATGGGGGGGGGGGATGGGTGAAGTGTCTTGCCCAAGGACACAACGCGGTTGCCGCAGGTGGGATTCGAACCGAGGACCTCTCGGCTTACAGCCTGCACCCCTACCAGCTGAGCCACCGCCCCCTCCCCCTTTCGCCGCCTAGATTCTTCGACATTGGTGGTAGTTGTATGTGAAAAAACTGAAAGTATGGGGCATGCAAAATCAAAAAGTAATATCGACCCTAAAGATCTGGTATAGAATTTTTTTCTTTTAGTCGAAAGCTGTATGCCTTCTACACAGAAGGCCACGTGAGTTGAATAGTAACTAATGTTAGCTTCTGTGTATAAATTGAATTAAACATCACCTTTTGAGTCGCGTTTTTGTTCTGTTATTATGGAGCACGTGTAAGGTGTGTATATTAGCAATCAGTTTGCACCAGTCAATTCTCAAAAGAACAAAAGAGAAAAATGTAGGCTTTACTTGGACAGTCATTACCGCCCGCTGCTTTGAAGAATGCATCTTATTGAACGCTATTGTAAAATGCATTAACATTGCATCAAGTTAACTGGATAGCGTGCTGTTATTATCTGTGTAGTGGAACGAGACATTGAAATCATTCAGTGAATGTTTACTTACTGCAGCGTGTATTAGAACACATTTTATAGTTCTGAAGGTACCTACACTACCAGCTGAAGTGTGTTCTACGACAAACGCAGAAAAATCAATTTACATTTTCTTTCGTGATAATACGAGTATAGCACAATTTTAGTTTAGCAATTTTAATGTTTTCGTTATCTATGGGCAGGCGTGTGAATGCTGAGATGTGTGGGGGTGTTACATTCCCCCCACTCAATTTTTTTTTGTTTCGTCGACAAACGCAAAAAAATCAATTTACATTTTCTTTCGTGATAATACGAGTATAGCACAATTTTAGTTTAGCAATTTTAATGTTTTCGTTATCTATGGGCAGGCGCGTGAATGCTGAGATGTGTGGGGTGTTACATTCCCCCCTCTTAATTTTTTTTTGTTTCGCCGACAAACGCAAAAAAAATCAATTCACATTTTCTTTCGTGATAATACGAGTATAGCACAATTTTAGTTTAGCACTTTTAATGTTTTCGTTATCTATGGGCAGGCGCGTGAATGCTGAGATGTGTGTGTGTGGGGGGGGGGGGGGTGTTACATTCCCCCCACTCAAATTTTTTTTGTTTCGTCGACAAACGCAAAAAAATCAATTTACATTTTCTTTTCGTGATAATATGTGTGAGTGTCACATTCTCCCACCCAAAATTTAAGTTCGTCGAGCAGTAGTAGGGTAGGGTACTGTTGCCCGATAGGTGGTGTATTCTAATACATCTGCACAAGTCTGTCAATGTGGTTGCTGGTTTGGTGGTTTGCTATTTCGTTGAAATGGGATGTCATAATCTCCTCATAAGTCTTATAGTCAGTCTTTCGATTTTAATCCTTTACCTGACATCAAAAGCAGACGACACTTGCAAAAAAAACATTCTTGAATAGCTAATTTTTTTCATTTTTTGTCTCAAAAACATAGGTTATGACCCCTTGTTGGAACGAGCTCAACGAGCTCGTTCCAACGAGGAGTTATAACCTTTGTTTTTTGGACAAAAAAAATGAAAAAATAATGAAAATTAATTGTCGATTTTTGAGAATAGCGCTGGTCGATATTGGCCGTTGCGTTTGGTTAAGGTAAGCTGTCGCTCTTGCGCACCATCACACCTACATTTTTACTTTTTTGCGAGTAGACAACAGCACGCCTCGATCCCACTCAACGAACTGCTGCATCTGCCGCGTGATAGCCACATTGTGCAGGGGAACAAGTTTCCAAAATTTAAAAAAATTCGAAGGGTCACTTAATATGGTTCTGTTGAATTTTTGTAAAGAATTGGGTGAAAAAAAAATGAAAATTAAAAATTTTTGTTATGTCTTTTTTGTAAAGGGTTAAAATCTATTTATATATTTATTTGGTCACCTTTAATATATTTTGTTCTTGTTCTTGTCAATTCACTATTCTGTTGTTTTATTTTTTTTTTCGTTTGTTGCCTTAATCTTGTACTCTCCCGTAATCTGGAGGAATAGAAGAATACAAATAAACAAACAGTATACAGAGCTCCTCCCATTTTCAGAATCATAAGACTGCTTATAGTTTGTTGGTCGCGTTGTGTTAACAACCGAGACCTATGGTTTGGCGGCGGTCGGTGCGCGTCCGGGCGTCCTCGCACTGTTAGCTCAATAACTTGAACAAACGTTATCCGTTTTGACTAATATATGCCATACAGGTCTTTTTCAATAATACCTCGAACAAGGTTCGAAAACTGACCCGGCCTGATTTTTTCGTTACAGAGTTATGGCCCTTAATTCGTCAATTTTTACAAATTATAAGCTCGTTAGCGCAATAACTTGAACAAACGTTCTTCGATTTGACTAATACATGCATGCAGGTCCTTTGCAATAACATCTCAAGCGAGTTCGAAAACTGGCTCGGCCCAATTTTTTGTTACAGAGTTATGGGCCTTAATTAGTCATTTTTTACGATTTTTTAGCACATTAGCGCTATACCTTGAACAGACGTTCTCCAATTTGAGCAGTTTTTGCCATACAAGTCTTTTGTTCAATTATCTCAGGCGAATTCGAAAATTGGCCCGGTCCGCTTTCTCATTACAGAGTTATGAGCCTTAATTAGTCCATTTTTGCGAATTTTCAGCTCGTCAATTTTTACTAGTTTTGAGCCCAACGCGATGTCATTTCTAATTTTCAATAGAGAGTGCATGGAGAAAGTAACCACAACTCGACGCCTGCATCTCCGAATGCGCACCTCTTGTTCAAGAATTCTTTTTCCAAGTGTTGTCTCCCGGTCGTGTTGGGCAAACGGTTAACAGTTGGATAACAATCTGATAAAATTCTGTATTCACCCACGACAGTAGGAGCTGATATTATAAATACTTCAATATTTACATTTTATCGGAAAGCACCAGATGTTTTCCGGGACTGACGTTACATGCTATTGTTTTTCTAGGATTAGTAATTAAAGTGTTCAAACGATTGATATTCTGACGATGAGACTCAAACGCGATGTGTCGCTTTTGAATCAACAAGTCTTGTTTGTATTCCAAGACTGAAATAGTTTCTTGTCGCCGGTGGGGTAAATTTGAAAAGCCTGGCGAATACACAAAAAGGGCTTTTGTATTTCGAATTGTAGACAACATGTGGTATCTAAAAAGTCGATTGAAAATGTACCAGGATGCAAATTTCCAATGAAAAAGTCTTTCAGTATTTACTGAAAGCTCCTCATAAAAAAAATTAATTATACCCAAGGGCGGCTGAATCTCGATAAAAGTGGAGGGGCACAAATTTACAATGCTACCATGGTTCGACCTGCTGTGAGAAAGGTTACAATCGTATATCGGGAAATAGTCTCTCGTTTAGATGAATATGCCGCTGTGTGGTCGCAGTCCTGTCCGTTTCTTCTACTTCAACCATCTTCCAACCCGAAGGCCAGCCTTCGGGTTGGAAGATAGTTGAAGTAGAAGAAACGGACCGAAGCGACCGAAAGTGGGATTCTTTGGCTAAATATTGTTTGGATTTGCAAAAAAATGTTACAGGAATGTCCGAATATTAACACTTTTCATGCGCCCATTTTAACTCATTGTATAACTGCGAAACATACCTGTGGGAAAAAGTGGAGGGGCCATGTTACCCCTGGTTCCACCGCCTCTTATTATACCCCCACTTCGAAGAAGTGGCGCTCTATTGTCGTCGCTATTATGTTCGAACGGCCGGCATTCATGTGTGCGCTTGTGCTCTAACAATTTTGAAACGACTTCGATTAAACTTCTCAAACATTACGACTCTCGATAAGCCCGTTATGACGCATACTCCAAACTTCTCAGTTTGCGACAATTTTAACCCTTATCCCAACGAAGACGATATCAAAATTTATTATTTTAAATATAAGTTTTTAAAATTTGTCATAAAAATTCAACAAAACCATATCATGTGACCCCTCGTTGGAACGAGCTCATCGAGCTCGTTCCAACGAGGGGTCACATGATATGGTTTTGTTGAAATATTTTTGAAAAATAATATTTTTTCAACTACTAAATTTGCATATTACGTGGGCGGATGCGGCCGATACGTTGGGTAAAGGGTTAACTAAGTAATATTCCATTGGACATAGATTTAGTATAGATTTATTTATGGGAATCTTGTGTGTGTAACTTCTCCTACATTCCAGAATTGATCTCAATGAAACTTGACCCCAACAATTGAACATGTGTAGATATTATTCCCATATTTTAAATCTGCAACGATTTTCACCAGGTTATCTCCCCTTATTGAAAAAATGTTTTGCTGGAAGTGGGTGTATTTTCTCGTTAAATGTGCACCACCTTTTACCACAAATAAAGACTGTCACACTATAGGCGAGACGTGAGAGATGCGATGAGTTATACCTGGCGATTTGATTGCTTGGTATGCATTTGCCCCCGGGTAGCCGAGGACTGTCTGCTTATAGTGCTCACTGTGGAAGATAAGTTTCAAGTTTACTGGTGCACTTGGACTAGGTAACTAATGCCTGGGTGAGAGTTCCCCAAAGTGGTCAGCATAATCAGAAACGATTGGGCAAACTTTAACCCTTTACATATCACAATTAAAAGGCAACAGTCACGAGGCTTGCAATAATGCCTTGAGATTGAATTGCGTTAACCATTTACCTAACATGAAAAGCAGACGACACTTGCAAAAAAAATTTCTTGAATAACTATTATTTTCATTTTTTGTCTCAAAAACATAGGTTATGACCCCTCATTGGAACGAGCTCGACGAGCTCGTTCCAATGAGGGGTCATAACCTATGTTTTTGAGACAAAAAATGAAAAAAATATTGAAAATTAATTGGCGATTTTTGAGAATAGCGCTGGCCGGTTTTGGCCTTTACGTTAGGTAAAGGGTTAATTTTCATTTTTGCTTCAAAAACCCTTAGCTTGTGGCCTCTCATTGGAACGAGCTCTATGAGCCCGCTTCAGTTAGTGGTCATAAGCTATGTTTTTAAGGCAAAAATTGTAAAAACTAATGAAATTTCAATTTGTGAATAGCGCCGGTCAATTTATCGTTATGTTAGTTAAAGACCTGGACAATTTATCCCAGTTTCCCCACGCACGGCAAGCTCTGTCCCGTGGATTTGCAGTGGTTCCAAAACCTGACTGGAAACCACTGCCAGTAAGTTTTGAATTTAATCAGCAACTTGACGCAAAATCCTTTCATATTTGGTTTACAACATCTCTAAGGGAGGCAAATTCAAGTTTGTTCAAATTGGTTCCCTGTGTTAATATTTGGGCTCCCTATGGTAGCCCGAATTCTATCTTAGGGCAATATGAGGAAATTTCTTTAAAAATCTTCTTCTTCAGATCCACCAGTCAGAATCCTTTCACAGTTGGTATATAACATCTTTAGGGAGCTCAGATTCCAATTTGTTCAAATCGAGCCCCTGGCTTATTAATTTGGGCTACCTATGGGAACCTGGACTGTAACTTAGTGCAGTATGAGGGAATTTCTTTTAAAATCTTCTTCTTCAGATCCACCAATCAGAATCCTTTCATAAAATTATCATCTCTAAGTGGGTCAGATTCAAGTTTGTTCAAATCGGCTCCGTGGGTTATTACAACTGCTAAAGTGTTGAATTATTTTGCAAAGGCGATTTGTAACATGTGAATTTCTTTTCTCAGATTCTATTGCTACCAACAAGGAAAGCCTTAGTTTAGGCTTCACCAAGATATTCTTAATAAATAATTGATGTATTTGTTATAGTTTATTGGAGAGTGCTTGTTGGCACTCTTCCACACACTATAACAAAACAATTTTATACAAATATGCTTTGTTCTACTACTGAGCAAACATCAAGCTGATGCTTGCAGTGTAAAGCAACAAAACAGATTATATTACTACCAACAAGGAATGCCTTAGTTTTGGCTTTAGCAAGATTTTCTTGATAAATAATTTATTTATTTATTTATTTATTTATTTATTTATTTATTTATTTATTTAATTTATTTGTTATAGTCTGTGGGAGAGTGCCTGTTGGAACTCTCCCACAAACTATAACAAAACAATTTCATACAATATTCTTTGTTCTACTTCTGAGCCAACATCAAGCTAATGCTTGCAGTGTGAAGCCACTAAAGTGGCTTTTGTGGCATCTAGCGTTCAACCATTTACATAACTGCTATTTAACAGCAGTGGCAGTTTTAACATCAAAGTGGACAAAGGTGTACGGAGCTGTGATAAATTATTGGGGCTTTACCCTTACCCAACGAATCGCCCGCATCCGCCCGCGTAATATGCAACTTAAACAGTTGAAACAATATTATTTTTCTAAAAACGTCAACAAAACCATATCATGTGAACCCTGGTTGGAACGAGCTCGTCGAGCTCGTTCCAACGAGGGGTCACATGATATGGTTTTGTTGAAATTTTTTGAAAAATTTAAAAAAATGATATTTAAAATAATAAATTTTGATATCGTCTGTGTTGGGTAAAGGGTTAAAAGGAAGATGTAACTTACGAGCTTGATTAATTGAAAATTGAGGATGATGCTACCTTTTCAGTTGATGAAGATGATGATGATGGTGATTGAGTTAAGATGGTGAATGATGAGGTATGATAAGCATGTGTGAATTTGTTGTTGCCCATTAGTTGGTGGGTATCCTGAAATGGAATAATAAATATTTATTTATTCATTTATTTATTGGTGTTTAAGGTCGCATATTTCTGCACAATGGCTGATCATGACCACGACAGTTTTACAGGTGGAGGAAACCGGAGTACCCGAAGAGAACCACCGAGTAACGGCGAGCAACTGTCAGCTCCTCAACATACTAACTCCACACAAGCAGGGTTAGCATTGGTTGAAGACAGGTACACCATCGACCTGCAGTACGCCTTAGTACACAGCGTCACCGTGCCCCCACGTGGGCAATGGGGGTGAAGTGTCTTGCCCAAGAACACAACGCGATTGCCGCGGGTGGGATTCGAACCGAGGGCCTCTCGGCTTGCAGCCTGACCTCTACCTACTGCGACATGTATTATTAAATATAAATTAAGTAAATAAATTTCTGGTCGGATGAAATATTAGCCTCTTAGTTATGGAATCACAAGGATATTGCGTCCCCTGAGTTCCAATGTGTTCTATGTGCCTACTGGCACATAGAACACATTAGAACTCAGGGGACGATTGGCTGGCATTATTTATGTTAATGTTTTCCCACAGATTCTATTGCTACCAACAAGGAACGCCTTAGTTTAGGCTTCACCAAGAGTTTCTTCGTAAATAATTTATTCATTTGTTATAGTTTATTGGAGAGTGCCTGTTGGCACTGCCCCACAAACGAAAAAAGAATAATTTCATACAAATATTCTTTGTTCTACTGCTGAGCGAACATCAAGCTAATTTAAAAAAAAAAAAATTTTTTTGATAGTTATTTTGTACAGTTCACTCAACGCAGGGTAGTGTTTTGCTGAAACATGCAAAAACCGAGCAAACAATCAGCTGATCGATCAGTTCTGTCGGATAATTTCGATTAGCTTGGAGAGCGCCAGTAGTACAAAAATGTGACCAACGATGTTATTATTTATATGTGGGGTTTTTTTGCGTTTCTCCTCTGTGTATTAATTATTTACATCAGTGACCTCTTGCGCACACTTACATTCAGCAAACTGTCATTGCGCGGAAATGACTTCCACTTACAGCTATAATTGTGGGGTATTTTATAAAGCTTCGTCGCTAATTTCAACATAATTTGGCTCCAGAAGCTATTATGAAAACGAATGATGTAAAGTGCACTGGCCTACATCACCGCAAATAAAATTTCTACTAAGTGGCTGCCTGAATACAGACAGTCGCGCTACTATCCCATCGTGGCTCCCATTTATGACCAATACATACGCATAACGTTACGATGTGTGAATGCGTTCGTCAATACGTCTCGAATGACAGCGCAAAAGGCGCAGCCTCTCGTTCTTTCCTTCCGCGATCGCATGCGCACTATATTGACGAACTCCTTCACACATCGTGGCGCTCTGTGTTTATTACACGCCTCTATGACATAGACGCCATTAATTTAAAAATTCAAACATCACACACAGAAAATTTCAAACTGTCTGTTATTTATTGACCGAAGCATTCGATTCATCGGCTGTCACCGCAGCTTCTGAATTGATCTCTGTCAGAATGCGACGTTTGGATTGGCCGATTACGAAAATGGGCGGAGTTTAGTTCTTTTGATGGATTCATGACGCAAGGTGGAAAAATAGTCCGTCGACGGAAGTCCGTATAGAACTCATGTTCCGTATGGATTTTTAACCTTTTGAACCCTATCGGCCGTTTTTCGGCCAGCATCGTGATACGTCATGATACGTCATAACGTCATTAAATAGGATGGCTGTTCAGTAAATGTGTGGAGTAAACTAATCAATATTTTCAACGTGCAGCCCCGAGGCTGCAGGTTGAAAATATTGATTGGTCTACCCCAAATAATGAATATGGACTCGGCTAATTGCTGCCATTAAACTGGCATGGAAGATACCATTATAGTTCAAAGGGTTAATGTGAAACTGGAGGAGAAGCAATAGGCGTGTGATAAATAGAGGGTTTGTCGCGGTTCATGTGATCCAAATGCCTCCTATCTCCACGCCTCTCCTCTCCTCCCAACACCCGGAAACGGGCTGTTTGGTGACATCGCGTGCTCCATTCTTCGCAATATCGCCCATAAGCTTACTAACCCTCTCCTTTGAGCCGCCCAATACCCACGTATCCTCCATTCTCCAGTCCCATTACCCCCATTATGCTTCCAAGTGGATTGTATTCTGTTAGACTGATATTTGGCACATTCCTATGGCGAACTCTGTGAGGTTTTTTTTTAAAATTATTTATCTGTTGCAATGTTTTATTCGAAGGTAAGGTCTAAGCTTTATTGCAAGCATCAGGGAAACCTGGCCAAACTATATATTGCCGAAACACTGCAAAACTTTGGAAAACGTTTCAAACTCCGCATAATTTGGGCGCAGTTATCTTTTTTGAGCACAGCGTCGTTATTTGGGAGGAATTTAAAGGCCAGGGTTTACCGTAACATTTTTTCGATAGTAGACAGACAGCTAGCTTCTTTACCGTGATTTCAACAGTAATGTTTTCACATTGTGCGATCAGTTATTTGGATTGCAATCGGGAGCGGTGCCTGCGTGTGGGTTATGGTACACTTGACACACATGTGTCATCATTGCCCGACTGAGGAGACGACACTAATGGGATAATGTAACAATAAGACCTCGTCTCACACAAATTATAGCGACATATTTAGATTGCTTTGTGCGTCGTGGAGCAAGAAAATCGCCAAATTAATTCAACACTGCCCCGTTATTGGGGTTATTCTTAGCGAATTAATCATGGAACTTGTGTAAATGGTGATTTAATCAATATCTAATGCTTTCATGATTATCAACGGCGTTGAACTTGTTACTGTTGACTATGTCTTTAACCCTTTGTAATTGGACCCTGTCGAACTCGCCCTAAATGTACTCATCATTATATTAATGGTTTTCTGGGACTTTATCTCCCCTGAGTTCCGATGTGTTCTATGTGCCTACTGGCACATAGAACACATTGGAACTCGGGGGACGTTATGTTGACTATGTACTTAACCCTTTGTAATTGGACCCTGGCGAACTCGCACCAAATGTACTCATCATTATATTAATGGTTTTCTGGGACTTAATCGTCCCCTAAGTTCCGATGTGTTATATGTGCCTACTGGCACATAGAACACATTGGAACTCGGGGGACGTTATGTTGACTATGTCTTTAACCCTTTGTAAATGGACCCTGGCGAACTCGCCCCAAATGTACTCATCATTATACTAATGGTTTTCTGGGACTTTATTGTCCCCTGAGTTCCGATGTGTTCTATGTGACTACTGGCACATAGAACACATTGGAACTCGGGGGACGTTATGTTGACTATGTTTTTAACCCTTTGTAATTGGACCCTGGCGAACTCGCCCCAAATGTACTCATCATTATATTAATGGTTTTCTGGGACTTTATCGTCCCCTGAGTTCCGATGTGTTCTATGTGCCTACTGGCACATAGAACACATTGAAACTCGGGGGACGTTATGACTACCAAGCTCAGGACACTAATTGTGCATTAAAGTTATGTTCGAGTGGGTACTTAAGATTGAAAAATTTGGGGTGGGAACTGGGGAAAAATGATGCCCAATTGTTATTGTGAAGGGATCCCATATTCGGCACCTATAGACACCCAAAACAATTCCTGATCCCCAAAATTTTTAATGTTAACAAATTGAAATTGGCCACTGAATTCCACCTTCAGCCGCTTCGGCCTGTTTCTTCTACTTCCAACATTTTCCAACCCGACGGTCACGCCACTGACCAGTATGTGTATTGCGGAAAAATCCAGTCTAGTCTCTAGATTTTCTTTGAGAAATGTATTCCTTGTCGTTTTTTTCATGGTGGTTATGAGGCATGGACAACGATTAGAATAAATAACTCGTGAATCTGCCACCAATCCATTTACTGGTATAAATATTTTATGTGTGAGAATATAAAAGTTTCATACTAAAAGCTTTTATATGGAATTGGTCATAATTTCCTCACATGTGTTTAATTGTGCAGAACAGTAAATCACTTCAGTGTAGAGTTATTAATTGATCGGTGACTCAAAGTGAGGGAGGAAGAGGTGACGAAAACAGGGTCGGGTCATCGGGAGCAGGCCCCGACTCCTACCACCACCACATTTGTCCACAGCCGTGCTTCGTGATTGCACGATCAGTTTTACCGTGTGCGAATGTGCAAATATGCTGTATATACCAGAAAATGCTGCATTACTTGTTTACAGTGATGGTGTTTAGAACTACTTGTAGTTATTTATTTATTTATTGATGTTTAAGGTCACATATTTATGCACAATGGCTAATCATGACCGTGACAGTTTTACGGGTGGAGGAAGCTGGAGTACCCGGAGAGAACCACCGAGCAACGACGAGCAGCTGCCAGCTCCCCAACATCGTAACTCCGCACTGCAGTACAGATTGGTTGAAGACATGCGTACCATCGACGTGCAGTACGCCTTAGTACACGGCGTCATCGTGCCCCCACGCGGGCAATGGAGATGAAGTGCCTTGCCCAAGGACACAACGCGGTTGCCGCAGATGGGATTCGAACCGAGGACCTCTCGGCTTGCAGCCTGCACCTCTACCTACTGAGCCACCGCGCTCCCAACTACTTGTAGTACCGTTGCAACTTCAGAAGCAATGGCAGTACACAGTAGAGATGGGCGGTATTTGAATTGTTGTAGTACTGTTCAGACCTTCAGATCACTCTAATTTGGTCACAACGGCAAATATGGATCAGCCGTATTGCGGCCTGCATGGTTGGAGAAAAAGCGCCGGTATTTTCTTCTTGGCGTCTGTTTTTAGTTTCAGGCCCCCCCCCCCCCCCCCTTAAGATGATAGTTTACAACCCCTTGTAAAAGGTCTTCATCGTTATCACTGGTTCCCACCACCCATTGACGTTAGTTTACTCGAAAAGGCTTCTTAGTTTCCCAGTGTCGAGACAAAGTCCTATTTGAATGTAAATTACGCATGACGTTTAATAAGAAACGCCACAAACATGAATATAATGGGGCGCGGTGGCTCAGTAGGCGCAGGTGCAGGCTGCAATCCGAGAAGTCCTCGGTTCGAATCCCACCTGCGGCAACCGCGTTGTGCCCTTGGGCAAGGCACTTAACCCCGATTGTCCACATGGGAGCACGATGACGCCGTGTACTAAGGCGTACTGCACGTCGATGGTGCGCATGTCTTCAACCAATCTAACCCTGTCTGTGCTGCAGTGCGGAGTTACGATGTTGGGGAGCTGGCAGCTGCTCGTCGCTGTTCGGTGCTTCTCTCCGGATACTCCGGCTTCCTCCACCCGTAAAACTGTCACGGTCATGATTAGCCATTGTGCATAAGTATATGACCTTAAACACCAATAAATAAATAAATAAATAAATAAATAAATATAAATAAATAAATAAATAAATCTCCAGCTTTAAGTGCATGATCATATCGAATTTGCCAAAGAAAATCAATCGGCGTCGACAGTTTCGTATACGACACTGTCGACGTCGATTGCTTTTCTATGGCGAACTCTGTGGGGTTTTTTTTAAAAAAAATATTTATCTGTTGCCTTGTTTCATTCGAAGTTTTGCTCTATGCTATACTGCAAGCATCAGGGAAACCAGGCCAAACTGTATATTGCCGAAACACTGCAAAACTTTGGAAAAAGTTTCAAACTCCGCATAATTTGGGCGTAATTATCTCATTTGGGCACAGCGTTTGTCGTTATTTGAGAAGAATTTAAAGGACGGGTACTGTTGCTACTTTAGAAGCAATGGTAGTACACAGTAGATATGGGCGGTGTTGGAATTTTGAGTTCGGTATCGGTTTCGGTATTTTTAGAGGGGTATACCTGGGTATCGGTTCGGTATTCGGGGTCTGACTTGACTGAGATTTGCTGATAGTACCAAAGAGGAATTCACATCAGAAAACAGAATAAGTTGTGGGTAGTATATCATTCTGCCATAACACTATAAATGACACGACCAATGAGCTCAATTCCCCGGCGGGAACCCCCGGGAAGTTAAGCAGTGTCTGTTCACTGTGGTAAACAGGCTCTGTTTTACTGGTAAATAGGGACCCAGTCACCAATGCTTGTGAGGTGCAAACCCTCTCTAAAATGGGCAACATGGCTTATTAACGCTCACCTCTGGTCTTGAGTTGATACTCATGTTGTGGTCATGATTAGCCATTGTGCAAAAATATGTGACCTTAAACACCAATAAATAGATAAATAAATAAATGAGCTCAACAGTAGCATTCCTTTATGACCACAAATCATATCTACAGTAATTTTGTGACTTGTTCTAAACGCACCTGAATGTTTGGAGACCTATTTCAGGCATTTGCGATCTCAGAGCATGTGCTCTGACCATGCCATCTTTAGGGGGTCCTGCTGACAATAGACAAAACACATGGGCAGTGATTTCTAGTCAGGTCTTGGCTGCCTTAACAGGCAGCCAAGACTTGACTAGAGATCACTGCTAAGCAATTGGATATGTGTAGGTTGTAGCCTAGTGGAAATTCGGGACAGTTGCCCAGTCCTTTGAAGGTTAACAAAACTGAAAAGAAAATCAGTCACTTCTTTAATGAAAATGAACCTTTCAACTGTTATCAAGCATCAACAGGAACTTATAAACAGGGAGTGTATAGGAAAATTAAAAAATTCAGACTATTTTGGTATTCAACGATTGGTTTGGTTTGGTTTTTCGATTTCCCCCTCGTATCGGTTCCGTTTTACGGTATATTGCCCATCTCCAGTGCACACTTGTTGAAAACGTTCCACTATCACATTAATTCAAGTGGACGATTTTACTTAAAGACGAGGCGAGGCGAGGTAAAGCGAAGTCGTCAGTTTGGCTACATGAAAGAAAAAAAAGATCACCACACCTTTTATGTGGTTGAAGGTTCAAACCGGACATTTTGCTTTGTTACTGTCATGTTGTGACATTGACACTGGCATTATTATGCCAGTAATTGTTATTGACCAATCAGCTTCAATATCTATTGACCGTATATGAGACTGTGTATCATCGAGCTCACCGTATATAGAGTTTATATAGATCAGTTCCGACATTTTGTTTTTGACATCCAACGCTCGCTTCGATGTTTTTCCTAATTTCGCGTGTTCAACGAACAACAAATAATTTTGCGTGTGTGTCTGTTGAGCAACGTACAACTATAATACGTTTCTTCCAGTCTTTGAGAAATTTTAATGAACAAATGTAAATAAACCACTAAAATGACATGTATAGAAACATTAATATCACCATTAACAACAAATAATGAATGAAACTGTTCCCACTTACCTTCTTGAAAGAATTGTTAATCCATTTGCTCCAGTTGTTTTATTTTACCAGTTTTTAACACTGAATTAAACTTGTGAATTGTTAATATAAACTCCTATTTATTGAGAAGAAAACTTCGTTGTTTCAGCGCCTGCTACTAGCGTAACCTTCACATGACGTAAAACCGGGAAACTCCCTGATAGTGATAACAGAACATTTGCGCTAGGAATCTGGGTACACTTATGGTTGTGTCTCTTTCAAAGGACTGGCATAATAAATACGTTATGGGGCTTTCAGTGGGCGGATATGGTGTGATATAAGGCACGCCTAATATTGATCTCACTTCGCCTTATATCACACCATATCCGCCCACTGAAAGCCCCATAACTTATATTATTATGTTTGACTGTACCCCGTTAGAGCCGTGGGAACCCAGGAAAGTTGGATAGTGCGCGTGCTTACTGTAGTACACACGTTCGGC
Organism: Pictodentalium vernedei; assembly: GCA_031216915.1. Taxonomy (NCBI): domain Eukaryota; kingdom Metazoa; phylum Mollusca; class Scaphopoda; order Dentaliida; family Dentaliidae; genus Pictodentalium; species Pictodentalium vernedei. The sequence goes on from CM062293.1 coordinate 22,392,288, forward strand.
TTTTCTGGTAAAATAGGATCCAGTAATCAGAGCATGTGGTGGAAGTCCTCTCTTTGGGTATAAACGATTGAATAAACTTGACTTGATATCCATGATGTGGTACTGATATAGCAATTGATGCTGAGAGTGATCTTAAACAACAATAAGCAAAAAAATATATGTTCGTGTGTATTACTTGTACAAAAAGTTGATACCTTATAATAAAATAAAGGAGGCTGAAGCCTCCGTCTCCATGGTGTCATAGTATTTGACGGGTATAATGTTGACCGTCTCTTATGCTGTTTCATGAGGCGGAGGAACCAGGGGGGTATAGGGGACACGTGCGTCTCCACTTTTTCCAGACATGTTGCGCGATTACACAATGAGTTGAATGGGCGCATGCAAACGTGCCAATATACAGGCATTCCCGAAATACATTATTTGCAAACCCAAACAACATTTGGCCACAGAAACAGTCTCTTTCTTTTTCTTCGACCATCTTCCAACCCGAAGGCTAGCCTTCGGGTTGGAAGATGCTTGAAGTAGAAGAAATGGACAGGACAGTGACCACACCGCGGCGTGCTCACTTTAACGAGAGACATCACTGCAAAAAATGTAGGTTCTCTTTAGAACCAAAACTGGTTCTAATCTTGTCCCTGAGATGGAACCTGTTCTGTTTAAACAGTATTTATTTCAAATCAAATAAATTTATAAAGATTAACATTAAATATTAACAGAATTAAACATAAATTGAGGGGGTTTCAGTCGTAAGTTTAGAGCTTATACAAGGTTGTCTCAAATCATTATTAAGCAAAGGAGATATGAACAGCTGGCATATCGAACCAGTTTTGGTTCTATACAGAACCAAAACTGGTTCGATATGCCATCTGTTCATATCTCCTTTGTTTCAAAATGTTTGGCGACTGCGTTGAATAAGCTCCAAGTTTACTGCTGAATCTACTTCAGTTCATGTAATATTCTGTTAAAATTGAATGCTAATCTTGGTAAATTTATTTGATTTGAAATAAATACTCTTTAAATAGAATTGGTTCCATCTCAGGGAAAGATTAGAACCAGTTTTGGTTCTAAAGAGAACCTATATTTTTTGCAGTGTATAATGTGCCACGCTACATTTCCCAATATACGATTGTAATTTTTTCTCCCACTGAGCCGAACCATGGTAGCCTTGAAAATTTGTCCCCCTCCACTTTCATCGAACTTCCGCCGTCTCTGGCCATTTGTATGCCCCATTTTCAGTGCAAAGGCAATGAAACTCCCAAAGTAGACTAACCGTGATTTTTCTGCCATACCAGCTACCAGTAATCTAGTCCGACTGGTAATAAGGTTAAAATACATACCTTCATACTTGCATACATGTATATGAACTGTCATTTCCGTTATAAGTCGAAATAAAATTTCACCTCGTCCTCGTGAAATATATTTTTTCATTGCTTGCTCTGGACTGGATGATGAATGAAACTGTTCTGAACTTGTCACCGTTGTCACCCAATGCAGCTCATTTGCCGGATACTGAGCTTTTGTTGATCACATTAGTTCCAGAGACTCTCGTATATCTGTTGTGCACAGAGATGGGCGGTATTGGAATTTTGAGTTCGGTATCTATTTCGGTATTTTTAGGCGGCTAATCGGTTCGGTATTCGGTATCTGACTTGACTGGTATTTGCTGATAGTACAAAAGGGGAAGATAAGATAAGAAAAAAAAATTCCCCATGGTGATCCATGTCTCCATGCAGTGGCGTGGCCACGGGAGGGGGGATTGGAGCCCCCCCCCCCCCCCACTTTCCTTCAAAGTTGGTCTTCGAAATATGTCCAAACATGGCATAGCCTACAAATCGTAGGGGGTAAGGTCCATGGGGGTTAGGTTGTAGATTTGTAGATTGCTTGTCCTAATATCTGTGTCGGTGAACAGATAGACAGTCAGTACTTGAAAAACCTCAAAATATTCGCTCAGATGCAAGGAGATGGAGGTTTTTGAACCCTGAAATTAAAAGTTGTTTCTACCACGGGCCGAACCATGGTCGGCCCGTGGTAGAAACATTTTGAATTCCAGGGTTCAAAAACCCCCATCGACGACTCTTGGTCGCCCCTTTTCGGATACATTTATTTCCCTCTAGTGGAAACCCTGATTATTGTTACCTTGGTTATCTATCTCAAACTTTAGGGACGCAAAATTCTGAGATGTGAAGGCTTGGAAAGCCTCTTCCCGCACACACACCCTCACCCCCCAACCCCCTATTAAAATGGAGCTTAGCCAGGCTCTTCGAGTTCTCCCTCCCCCACTTGCTTTGGGCTGGGTACGCCACTGTCTCCATGATCACTGCGTTTGATCCGCGACGACAAAAAGACCCATCCTTTCTCAATTTTTACGGATTAAACCCATTTCGAGATGTATTGGCCACAAAGTTGCTGTTACTTGGTCAGCTACTACTTATTTGATAAACAATAAGATTGGTGGTACGATATCAGTGCTCGCTTTTGTTGACTACCTTAATTCCTGAGATTCCATAGATCTGTTGTGCATGGCAGATTGCCAGAATCCACTGATCCGTTTGAGGTCCCAGGAATTATGACATAGTTTGCACGGGCTCCGGCAGGTTTTCTATTCCTGGGATTGGAGGGGAATCAAAACTCTCATGCTCTCCCATCAGGTGTATGGTTTCAGGAGTTCTGGTCTCATTTACGTGATAACTGTCATGAAAAGACTGCCTCTCAAGACGCACTAAGTAGTCTGTAATCTTTATCAGGATTATTTATGTACAGCCATCATGAGTCATAATACAGAAAATGAAATTTCTCAGAAAGGCGATTGCTTAAAAACTCAGTTTTGTCAATTTACTCCAAAATTTCCAGAAATTTCGTGCTAGATACCATCATCCTATTGCGACTTTCGAGTTCAAATTTCCCACAAAACCACAAAATATTTAACTTGGTGAACCATGATCAACGCGTTCAGTGCTCGATGAAATAAACGGCCCTTCCTTCCAGTTTTCACTGATTAAGCCTGTTCGAGAAGAGCGAGGCCATGAAGATCATCCCCATAGCAAGAGGCCTCGGAGGAGTACTTGCCCTTTACATAACACGAATAGATTCGACAAATGCAAAAACTCTTGTACAACTGAATTTTTATACCACCACTTTTTGAAATGGGGTATGTTGGATTGCGCCTGGCCGTGCGTCCGTCCGTACGTCCGTCCGTTCGCACTCAGATGTCTGTTCGCGTTATAACTTCAACATTAGTACTCAAATTTTGATGAACTTTGATACAGATGTTCCTTATCATGAGATCTTTAAGCAGCATTAGTCGTTTTGCTGTTGGAATATTTTTTCTGGGAGTTATGGCACTTTGAATATACAAAAATAGGTTATTTTTGTCTGCTCGCCTCGTATCTCGGGTTTGGGTTATGGGGTCTCAATGAAATTTGGAATGAAAATTGTTTATTGGAAAGGCTTTCAAGTGATTCTCTAATAATATTTCTTACTTTTCACTTTTTAGACTTATCTCCCTTTTTAACTTTGAAAATTCGCTGTTTTCCTCGTAAAATAGCCAATTTTTTGTCTGTTCGCCTCATAATTCAGGTTTGGGTTATCAGATTTCAATGAAATTCAGAATGAAGATTGTTTTGGGAAAGGCTTTCAAATGAGTCGTGTCCCCGCAGTAAAACAAAGAAAATACATGCAAATCACCTCCACCACATGTGGCATTATGTTTTTGTTCTGTAAGGTTTGGGTTATCAGATTTTAGTGAAATTTGGAATGAAGATTGTTTATGGGAAAGGTTTTCAAGTGAGTCATGTCCCTGTAGTAAAACAAAGAAAATACATGCAAATCCCCCCCCCCCCCCCCCCCCCCCCCCATGTAGCATTATGTCTTTGTTTTACATCTCTTATGTGGATGGTCCGATCGTCACCAGACTTAAGTAACAGGTGTTTCTGACCTTCGCAATTACCTTGATGTAAAACAAAGACAATAATTTTGCTGTTTGCCTCGTAAAATAGCCCTTTTTCTTTTACCTCGTATCTCTGGTATGCGGTTAGCGGCTATCAATGAAAGTTGGGATAAAGATATTGTTTATGGGAATAGCTTTCACAGTATCATGGTTTATTTCTTCTCTTGTCATTGCTTGGCGGTATGCATCGTGGGGCGTGGCCCCCTCTTGTTTCTCCTTTTTTGCCACAAAACATAGCTTATGGTCCCTTATTGGAACGAGCTCAACGGAGCTCGTTCCAACAAGAGCCATAAGCTATGCTTTCGAGCAACAAAATGGAACGGAAAAGCCAATTTCTGTGAATAAGGCCGGTTGGTTTTGATCACTGCGTTCGGTAAAGGCTTAAAATAATTTGTAGAAGTTGCTCGCAAATCTGTTTAAAGTCACAAGCTTAAACGAAACGGAATGATTCGATCTAGTGAAGTGTACGATGTTTCATACCGACCAGGCTCGCTGCTTCGTAGACAACGTGAATGTTGGAACCGCCGTTTTTTGAAAATCGTCATCACACTATCAATGCCTTATAGGCCTCTGTCGATATTTTCTTGGAGATGTACTTGGCACGCACTGAATTTCGATTTGTTTTTACGAATCTTATTGGATACATTTTGAAGAGGAAACATAAAAGTGATTTTCACATATCAATCGATGTCATTGCAGATTCCTGTACACAGATCTCGTTTCTGAATCATCATTTGAACGAGTTGTCCACACGTAAAAATCAATATGCAACTCAAAATTATCACATAATTATTATATTATCAAATCTATTTGTCAGAGGAAGATTTAAGCACGATATAGATGAAATATGACTAGCATGTATCAAATATCAGTGATGTGGTAATTAATTGATTGCTGTCTAAATCAAGAATTTGCAAAAGATGTCGTGTAGCCCAGTAACCTATACTCCATGCGTCGCTTTATAACGAAATTTATGCAGTCTAGGCTAAATGTCTTGTCGAATGGGTTCAACACTTAATTATTTTTTAAAAACTCACCAACGGTATATGAAATGAAACTGTCAATGACACTGTAGCTTAACTTGCGTGTTGTGTTTGATGAAAAGGATAATGTTCAATGTTTATGAAAGGATTATGAAATAAGACAAGAATTGTGATAATTGGGAATATGTTCATTTCTGTTCCCTGTATGCTATGTTTTTGATAAAAATAATATGAGGTGTACACTGTACTAAAGAGCTGAGGGGTGGGTTAATATGACCTCACAGTTAATGTATGTGGCCCTCACAGTTAACGTATATCAACGAAAGTTACCAATTTACAGTGAAATTATTCCAAAACGAGTCATCCTATCAAGTTGCATTGAGATCCCTTCATAAATATGTCCTGTAGGCTGTGCTAAAGGTTTTCGGGCTTCGGGCCCCTGCAGCCGTCAGTTTTCCAATTGCGTCCAAAGGGGACGTTCTCATCTAGACATTATATGAAGTCAACCTACCAAGTTACAATGAAATCCCTTCATAAATATGACCTGTAGACTGTGCTAAATGTTTTTGGGCTTTGGCCTCAGGCTGCCATCATGGTTGAATGATCGCAACCAAAATGGGACAATCTCATCTGGGCATCATCTGGAGTGATCCTACGAAGTTACAATGAAATCCCTTCATAAATATGACCTGTAGACTGTGCTCAAGATTTTCGAGCTTCGGGCACATGTAGCCATCACAGTTGACCAATCATGACCAAAAGGGGATGTCACCATCTAGGCATTATATGGAGTCAACCTAACAAGTTACAATGAAATCCTTCCATAAATACGACCTATAGACTATGCTAAAGGTTTTTGGGCTCGGGCAGCCATCAAGGCATATGAAATTTCGTGACGATCAGACAAGAACTGCGGGGTGTAGCCCGTGCTAAAGGAAAATGTGAACAGACCCACAGACTAACTGACTTCCGCACGCGTGATGGCAATAGCTTATCTTGACTCTCAAGTTAAGCTAAAACCGCCCAAGTTTGAAAAAATATTTTTTTCCTGACAGGCGGCTATTGAAACCTCAGTAGGTCGAGTTCACGGCTTAGCTCGTTCCAATGATGAATGATAAACTACCTTCACTGTGAAGAAATCACCGTACAAATTATGAAAAAATAACTTGCAGTCATGCAGTTGCCAGTGCTGCTACCGTAAATTTTACGGTAACATATGTTACTGTTTAAAGAGCAATCGTAGAAAATACGGGGCCGGATCACGGTCAAGTTTCAGTGGACGAAACGTTTTCCCGATTGAATGGTTGGGGAAACAGGGCATTGGTGGCAGAATGTCCGTCCGGTGGAGCTAGAAGAGAAGATTTGCTTCTCCACTGCTCAAGTCCCTATTGATCAAAAAAGTAAAGGTGGATGTACACTCTAAATCAGTTGGGTTAAAAATTAACCCAAATCGACTGGGTTGAGTGAATATGAACCCAATTGGGTTCATATTCACTCAACCCAGTTGATTTGGGTTGATTTTTAACCCAACTGATTTTAGAGTGTATACATGTCCATGCACGGACTGTGAGAGGGAATACTACCTCATTCTGTGCATGGTACCTTATTTCAGTGGTGAAAAGTAAAGTTGGGCGATGTTTGGTTTTTCGGTTGGATTCCTTTTTTTTGGCAAACCGGAAAATCGAGCCACAAAACATAGCAAAAACTGGCGATCCGGTTTTACCGTGTCTGTGTCTAAACTGATCCAACTATCTTACTGGGAGAGAACTGGTCTAGTGACCCCTATGGGCTCTCGTCGCTTAGTCTGTCTGGCCAAAGGGATCTCTCTGGCAAATACGTCGTGTTCTCATTGTCATATTTTCTCCCTTATTGACTCGTCGACCGGACTCGACCGGAGTTCACCGGAGTCCACCGGAGTTCACCGGACTCCACCGGACTCCACCGGACGAGGTAATAAGGGAGAAAGTGTGACATTGATAATTTATTTATTTATTGGTGTTTAAGGTCACATACTTACGCACAATGGCTAGTCACGGCCTTGCCAGTTTTGTGGGCGGAGGAAGCCGGAGTACCCGAGGAAAACAACCGAGCAACGACAAGCAGCTGCCAGCTCCCCAACATCGTAACTCCGCACTGCAGCACACGCAAGGTTAGATTGGTGGAAGACATGCGCACCATCGACGTGCAGTGCGCCTTAGTACACGGCGTCATCGTGCCCCCATGTAGACAATCGGGGAGAAGTGTCTTGCCCAAGGACACAGCGCGGGAGTCCGAATCGATCGCTCAGACGATCACCCATCCGAGGACTAACCGGGCTCGACGTTGCTTAACTTCGGTGATCTGACGGGAATCGTGACATTGATAACACAACATAGATCAGATGAACTGTATTCGTTTGTTAGTCTAATTTATGCTTTTCTTCTGACTCAATAAACTTAGGAACTCACAGGCCTTTAAATTCTTCCCAACTAACGACGGTAAACGCTGTGCCCAAATAAGATAATTGCGCCCAAATTATGCGGAGTTTGACACTTTTTCCAAAGTTTTGCAGTGTTTCGGCAATATATAATTTGGCCAGAATTCCTTGATGCTAGTAATATAGCTAAGAGCTTACCTTCGAAACAAGCAATGCAACAGATAAATAACTCTTTAGTTCGCCACAGAAAAGCAATCGGCGTCGACAGTGTCGTTTACGACACTGTCGACGCCGATTGCTTTTCTATGGCGAATTCTATATGACCATTCACTTAAAGCTTGAGATCTATTATATTCATGTTTGTGGCATTTCTCAGTAAACGCCATGCGTAATTTACATTCAAATGGGACTTTGGCTCGACACTGGGAAACTAAGAAGCCTTCTCGAGTTCGTCAGGTTCACTTACGTCAAAGGGTGGTGGGAACCTGTGATAATGGCGAAGACCTATAACAAGGGGTTGAATGAATGAATGAATGAATGAATGAATGAATGAATGAATTTTTTATTCAGCAATATACAGCAATGTAAATATACACATAACTACACATAACTACATACAATACACAACGAGATTATATATGCATGTATACCGCAAGGAGACGGCATAGCCAGATTGGCTGTCTACCTGTCGACTCCTGGAGATTAAATCATGCAACACTGGAATCGGACTGTCTGATGACGATTCAACTATTCTTGGTCGCTGGTGGCGTAGTGTAACTGGCATACCTACAAAATGTACCTGCCCCCCCCCCCCCTCCCCGCCGCTGGCAGCTCGTGCAAAGTGACTGGTGAGATGGAAATTCTCTGATTGTGAATTTATTATTGTAGTTTGAAGAGTTTGGCCCAATGAGAAAAAATTGTTATTTGGATCGTTTACGTGGGTTCAAGCGATTTTTCTTAATTTTATCTACTTTGGTCCTATTGCTACGAGCCGCCTAGTGGCGAGAGTCAAGAGACGAGAATTTGGGGTTGTGAACTATCATTTTCAGACGGGGACTTAACACCTACAACAAACGCCAAGAAGAAGGAAATACCGGTGCTTTTTCTCCAACCATGCAGACCACATTCATATTTGCCGTTGTGCTCAAATTAGATTGATCTAAAGGTCTGACAACTCATCTCCTAGAATCCTTAAGAATTATCAAAGGGAAGTTCGGATGAACCTAATGGACATACATACAAATTATGGCTATTTTGGTGAGAGGTGTCGGACTATTGAGGATTTTTTCAAAGTTAAGAAGCCGTAAGTGTTTTTTACCATATGTTCTTAACGCATAGAAAAACTGAACCGATATCGATTTTTTTTTCCGAAACCGAACCGAAACAAAATGTGAAAAATCAAAACCTCCCAGCTTGCTCTGGTATTAATTTATTTATTGGTATTTAATGTCGTATTCTGTACAGTAATCTTGACCGTGTTGCGAAAAGGGGCTTTGGGAAATGTGATGTGTATGACGTGGAAAAACAAAGGAAAAGCTATGAAAAATCTGTATAGACATTAATTAATTTATTTATTTATTGGTGCTTAAGGTCACATACTTATGCACAATGGCTAATCGTGACCGTGACGGTTTTACAGGTGGAGGAAGCCGGAGTACCCGGAGAGAACCACCGAGCATCGACGAGCAACTGTCAGCTCCTCAACATTCTTACTCTGTTCAAGCTCCGCTCAAGCAGGGTTACAGTGGTTGAAGACATGTCCTCTATCGACGTGCAGTACGCCTTAGTACACGGAGTCATCGTGCCCCCATGTAGGCAGTCGGGATAAAGTGCCTTGCCCAAGGACATAACGCGGGTCGTCCCGGACGGGGATCGAACTCGGCACCTCTAGCATAGAGGTCCAACAGTCTACCACTGAGCCACCGCGATCCCTGTATAGATATTACTTTGTGAATATAGAGACACATACGGGCTGGACATTTTTGCATCCCCGACTTTCCACTTAATATTTGAGAAGATAGAGGATACGAAGTTAACGCTACGGAGTAACCAAAAACCTCCGCATCATGGTCCGATGTGGTGGAAGTTAATATGTATGAACCTCTCTCACTTGTTGTCCAAACACTTCGAAGCTCCCCATGTGTGAACAGAGCGTGTTTACTCTGGCAGAGCAATGCGGTAAACAGGCTATGTTTTACTGGTAAAATGGGACCCGGTCACCAATGCCTGCGGTGGATTTCCTCTGAAATGGGCAACATGGGTATAAACGATTGGCAGGACTGGACTTTTTATCCATGTTGAGGTCACGGTTAGCCATTGTGCCGAAACCCTTTACCCAACACAGACGATATCAAAATTTATTATTTTAAATACCATTTTTAAAAAAAATTCAAAATATTTCAACAAAACCATATCATGTGACCCCTCATTGGAACGAGCTCGACGAGCTCGTTCCAAAGAGGGGTCGCAAATATATGGTTTTGTTGAAATGTTTTGAAATTATTTTTTTTTCAGTTGTTGAATTTGCATATTACTCGGGCGGATGTGGCCGATTCGTTGCATAAAGGGTTAAACACCAAAAATTTTTTTAAAAAATGGATCTTAGAATATTGCATATATATTGATTAGCATCAGTAGGGGGTTGAACCATCACCGTCGGGACAAATCAGATTGTCAACTCCGCCCCCGCCCCATTTGGTAACTTTCGAGACGCTGGTTTTATTATTGACAAAGAAAATAAGAGAATGCAGTCTGGCTGGTTATCATATGCCTTGTTTCGCGATATACTGTAATACACTCCGACTGTTTCTCTTAGTCACAAGTCCCATTGGAACAATCTTTATGTTATGAACGACCATTGAACGAGATTGAACAATGAAGTTGTAATGTGCTGGAGACTTTGAAATATTCTCGGACAAACATCGTTATGTTGACATGGGCGATTGCAACTGGAAGTAAATATTAGTTCACTTTTGTTTCGTTTGAGTTGAATGAAAAAATATTCTGATCTTTGTTGGTCTCTCTCTTTAGTTGTATAGCATTTTAATTTCGCTTTCATGGTACAAGTGAATTGTAAATTGTTTTGTAGTTGTTTCAGTTCTCGTTACGGTAACGAGCGGTGTTTTTTTCAACGTTTTCAACAAGATTGAACACGTTTTTGTTCATTAATCTTTAAAGCCCGGTGGTATATTCCATGTCGGTTTGAAAGCTTCTCTTGTGGGAGTCCATATTCATTATTTGGGGATTGACTAACCAATATTTTTCAACGTGCAGCCCAAAGGCTGCACGTTGAAAATATTGATTGCAACCTCCCCCCCCCCCCCTCCCCCACAAAATCACTGAGCACCCCATTTACAAGATGAAATTAGGGCTTAGGGCAATAAAAATGTATGTATTTCTCGTCATCTGGCAGGGTAGGTACGTAGACGAATTTTTAATATTTTTAAAAATGTTTTAGCACTTTCCACCACAAAATTGTGTTGAAGGAAGGCTGTGTGCGCTTTATCCACAAAAAATGCTGACTACTTTAATGGGAAGCAAATATAAACAAAATAACATTGTTATGAAAGCATAAAATTATGCTGAAGACTGATACCAGCAAGTGTTGATTTTTTTTTTCAAGTGAGAGCTCCAAAAAGGTTTAGAGTCTGGCCCTAAAAATAGGGAAGGTAGGGAAACGGCAAACGCCAATTTTGGCCTTATGAACTTGGCCTGGCAATGCGGGCTTACAATATCAAAGGGTTAACTTCTCATTGGGTTTACTAGTTTTGGTTTGTTTGGGGTTTTTTAGTGTGTGTGTGTGGGGGGGGGGGGTTATATAGCATCCTCCCATTTGATCCATATATTATAGATCTGCCCGGTTAAACGAAAAGCCAATCCTGATTCAGCTTCCAAAAACTGAACCCGAGACCGAAAAACGCAACTTTCGCTTCAGTTTCAGGTTTCTCCCAGTACATCCACAACGGTACAGGAACATAACTGGAGAGCAGTCTGGAACGGTTGGAAAAAAAATCTTATAGACATTCTTAATTACGGATTATATGTGAAATTAATTAGTTGCTTCTAATTTTCTTGCCATAAAAAGCAAGTTTTACTTTTGTTACTTTTAATTAAAGAAAACAGCAGACAGCTCTGAGAGCTCTCTGTTGTTTTCTTTTGTTAATCCTTTACCCAACGAATCGCCCGCATCTGCCCGCGTAATATGCAAACTCAGTGGTTGAAAAAATATTATTTTTCAAAAAAATTTCAACAAAACCGTATTATGTGACCCTTCGTTGGAACGAGCTCGTCGAGCTCGTTCCAACGAGGGGTCACATGATATGGTTTTGTTGAAATTTTTTGAAAATTTGAAAAAATTATATTTAAAATAATAAATTTTGATATCGTCTGCTTTGGGTAAAGGGTTAAAAGTAATGCCTTCTCGACCTTCCTCGCTGATAATTTCAAGGGAGATAACTTTACAGAAAATCGATTTTCATGACGCATCAGATTCAGTTATACTCAAGGATTTGCAGCATTGAAATAATCTATCCACAGTGTGATATACATTTATTAACAGTGTGGCGTACTGTGATGTCTTGCATACTTAATTTATTCTGTACTTTTATGGTCTCGAGTCTCCACTACCACAGATTAATGGAGGATTGTATATTTCCCATTGCAACTTTAAAAAAAAACAGAAAAATGGATGCCTAAAACTCGCATTGTTCACGACTCAAAATTAAAAATACCGATTACTCTCAGAGTGTGAACTAACCAGCCTATGGGTGAATAAAACAACGTTTCTGAACTATAAAATAAATTTTCCATACCCCCCCCCCCCCCCCCCCCACACACACACACACACACACATACACATCGGTGGGTTAAAGGTGTCTGTTCACATCCTCAAACCTCACCTTGTCTTTTCCGCCACAGAAGTCTTGATGTTGAGAAGCCAGGAAGGGTGTTTTGGAAAAGGTAAATTTTTCAAGTTTTAGGAAGAGACATTGATTATTTTTCTGGGAACGCCTTTAGATGGATGGTTAAATTCTGTCAACAGGTCTCGTGGAATAACATGTGGCTTTCCGGCCCCCATAGAGAATGCATTACTAAATTTAAAAACACCCACTTGTTATGGAGTACACGTTTACATTTTGACATTTGTCGTATAGAATTTGAAATACGGTGTCGACAGCTGTACATAATGAATCGAGATAAATAATACATGTGTTATTGATTTTATTTTATAACCGTTCCACTGCTGTATTTTGCCCTTAGTCCTTGAAAATATGAATGTTCGTTTCTCATGAGTGACGACGCGCAGATGCGTCGCTAAGGTGAGTTGTGCTACGGGGCGTCCTAGTAATTTTACCAATCGGGACATGTTCGTTATGATTGCAGTCTTACACATGAATTCTCTCTTACAGTTATCTAAAGACACCAGGGACCAGTACTATAAAATTTTCAAAATTGTATTTTCTAGAATTGTATTTTCTACTTATTAATTTACTGACTAAAATGAATCATCAGTATTTTAAAAGATATGGCAATTTGCCAACTGGCAAATTGCCATATCTTTGAAAATGCTAGTGGTTCATTTCAACCCTTTTGAAGTATAACTAGAAAATACAATTCTAGAGAATACAATTGTAAAAGGTTTTTATTATAAACGATAGATTATCGAAAAAATTGCGGAAAGATAGAAATCGTATTCCCCAATGTGAAGATTCAGAAGTTTTCACTTTCACGGTATCAAACAAACTGGCGGCTTTCAAAGCATCACTTCAAGGTGAATTATCACTGGAAATGATCAATTTGTTCTAAAAAGGTATAATGAAAAGAAAATCTCGTGTTTTTTGGGTGGTTACCGATCATTTCCAGCAATAATTCAACACGTATTCACCTTGAATTGATGCATGAAACCCGCCAGCTGAATCGGATCGCAAGACGCAACCTGTTCCGAGCATCGATCAAATCAGAGCGAATCAATGCGCTGTTTACATTCGCGCGTCAATCCAAGGTTGAAACGAGTGGAATTATTGATTGGAATAATCAGATTCTTATAAAAGGCTTTTAAAAAAAAAGAAAATCTAGTGTTTTTGAGTGGATACCGAAAATTATCTCAAGAGTGACCGTGACAAATGTTTATTTTTCGCCAGATATTGCGCGACCATAGATAACCGTTTGTCGCGGTCATTTGTCTCGGTCCACTCAAAAACACAAGATATCCTCTATTTATTCACTAATAAATTTCAAGATGTCTCGGTGTTTTTTAAACTAATGTCCCGACTGGCTAGTTGGAATATTAGTATGTCGGGACATGAGACATCACTGTCGCGACAAATAAAGGTTTACATCACACCAATCGGTCATCCTCGCCACGCCCCCGATAATGCGAGCGCCTCTATTTCCACAGGCTTCGTACAGGCCTATGGCGTTTGCTCTCATCTTTCGGACAGGTGTTTGTTTGTTTTGCTGTTTATATATTCTTAGTCATATGCATCTTCATTCAATGTAACGGGAAATAAGTTGAGAAATAAACATAGAATTGAATTGTATAAAATGTTTCTAGTCAAGTATCGTCTTCCTGAATAGACAAATATTTGACAACAAGCAGCCGCTATGACAAAGTTCATCACGAGTTTGACGTTCTTTCGGTTTGTATAAATTACTTTGTTTAGAAAATGAACTTTATGCAGCTTCCCCCGTGCTTTCAGGAGCCAATACTATACAACTTTTACAACTGTATTTTCCAGAATTGTATTTCCTTCCTATTAATATAACTGACTAAACTGAATCATTAGCATTTTGAAAGATATGGCAATTTGCCAACTGGCAAATTGCCACATCTTTCAAAATGCCATTGGTTAATTTCAACCCATTTAAAGTCATAACTAGAAAATACAATTCTAGAAAATACAATTGTAAAAGGTGTATAGCATTAGCTCCAGGAGTTTTACCCAATATATACTGTACATTATTTGGTACGTGATGGGTTTCTGTTTTTTTATACTCTCCGGATCCCCGTGGGGACCCTGGGAAGTGAAGCAGTGCTTGTTTACTGTGGAAAGCAAGCTCTGTTTTATAGACCATTTTTACATAGCGCCATCTTACATCCGGTACTCAATTTTCCCCCACAAACCGGATTTATTTATCAATATTGCACACGCGTGTACTGAGCTGTTGATCGGCATTGAAAGCTTCATTTTTCGTCTCCGTTTTATCAATTAAAATTCGACAATTTACCAAATCAGCGTTTGTTCTCATCCCCGAAGAGAACAATGGTTGGGTGTTAGAAATTTGTGTATGTTGCAATGTTATTTCCATACTTTTTCGTGTTACAATCATTCATGTACGTTCCTACGTTCATCACAACTCTCAACTACAACGTACCTTCGGCTTCTTTAAAGCTAAAATGTTTCGTTCGAAGAACGGCAGGCAGGCACACAATCGAATTTTGTTTCAATAGAACAACAGCAATGACAAAAAATATTTATAAAGTGGAAGGAGACGATACCAATGCAGCATTCAGTACAGTACAGCAGACGTGGGTGCCATTTTTAGTAACAAATCTGAATGGTTGGTTTTGAGGGGGCATATCGAGTCCCGGATGTTAGATGGCTATGTAAAAAATGGTATATTCGTAAAATATGACTCGCTAACCAATGCCTGGGCTGGATGTCCTCTAAATGGATAACATGGATCTAAACAAACTGACTGTATTTCCATGTTGCTATCACTGATTGGCCATTGCGCAGATATATGTGACCTTAAACACCAATAAATAAACAAAATCAATAAATATACCCACTTTATGGAAGAATTTGATTTTTTTTAAGGTCGGAATTGAGAAAAATGGAATGTAGTCCAGACTTGGACGTAAGGGCCGTAATATAATTTTTTGGTGCGTTACGTTCACATGTTATTCAGCAACGGGGAGCGCGGTGGCTCGGTGGTTACGGCATTGGACTTCAAACCGAACGGTCCACCAGGGGTAACTGCATTGTGTCCCTGAGCAAGGCACTTAATCCCGATTGCCCGCATGGGGGCACGTTGGCGCTGTGTATCAAGGCGCACTGCACGTCGATGCTGGTCAATGGTGCACTTGTCTTCAACCAATGCTAACCCCGCTTGTGTGGAGTAAGTACGTCGGAAGTTGCTCGCCGTTGCTCTGTGGTTCTCTCCAGGTACTCCGGCTGCCTCTACCCGAAAAATTTTCCGACGAGAGGTGACCCCGGCTGTCAAAAGTGTCATTAAGCCCCAATAAATAAATTAATAAATTCTTCAATCCAATCGTAATAAAAAGCTTAGAATGAAAGATGAAAAAGGAAAAGGATTTTAGTTGAACAAGAAATATCCTACACTCAGAACAGATATTTGTCCCGCCCGTTCCCTTGGAAACGTCAGAAGCTGCTAGTTTGAACAATGACGTAGACAGGCACGTAAGATGTGTATATTGAGTTAAATATTGATGAACGCTAATTAAATACATTCCACTTTGCCCATTAATGTGTTCAATAATTTGCGATTTCAGAGTAGTCTGTTCAAAGGGGACACGGTTGTTAAAACATGAAACATGTTGACATACAGGTGATCGATGTACCAGTTAATGTTGTGTGAAATGGAACATCTCCATGTATGGTAACGAGAAAATAACTAGTGAGAATCAAGGATAATATTAGTTATCTCCGCCTACATGAATGGTATATGGAGATTTAATACCTGGATGTCGGTTTTTAAACACCGAGCCACAGGTATGGTATATGGAGGTATTAAATATCCATATACCATACATGTTGGCGGAGATAACGTTTGTGTCCCGTTTGAAACACAATAGAACTTAGTGGAAATAAATTTGTGGACGCATTTCTCAGCTCCACAATTATTTGGACCAAATTCGTGATAATAATTTTGTTTTTATAATAGCAGAACACAACAGATAGAGTTACATCCCTTGGGTCGTTAAGGAAACGAGTCAACAGTATTTTGTTGACATATCGTCCCCTGAGTTCCAATGTGTTCTATGTGCCTACTGGCACATAGAACACATTGGTACTCAGGGGACGAATTATTTGCTCTTATTTTATTTTTATGATTGTATTGTCGGAAATCTGATGATATTTGTGAGTATTTTTGGGGTTTTTTGGTTCGAGTTTACAAATGAGGCTAGCGGAAGCGAAAAGCTTTCATTCAATCCATATACCCTCGATGTTTCGCGTGCGCTTATACCCTGGATGTTGCACGCTCTCATATACCTTGGATGTTGGGTGCATCCTTTGCCTTGGCTATTTGTCCAAGGCATTCTGACCAATAAAAAGACAGAATTTATCGGTATATAGGGACAAGGTATTTTGTCACCCAGGCTCGCGGGCGGCCAGAATTCTATAATGGGATTCCCTAGCCATTTTTGTGTGTGTGTGTGTGGGGGGGGGGGAGCAAATATGATATTTGGAAGGCCGTTGTGAGTGGTGGAGGCCTCCCTGTCCTTAACTTGGACCTTCCGGTTGTTACACTCTTCCCCCACTTTCTTTGAAGAGAAGTGGGAGGAGGGGGTAACAGCCAGAGTAGTTAGGACTATGCCTCCCACCCCAATACAATTTTGCAAAATTCATTTCTCTAAGAGAGAATGTGGAGCATTTATAGAGTGTGTAGCCCTATATTGGAGACCATTTTTATGGCTCTCTGAGTTACGTGGAAGTTGACTGGGTCAAAGTTTAGGGGAAGCGAAACTTTTAGGGGCATGAGATTCCCCAGTCCGACCCCCTCTCTTGTGGCTACGCCACTGTTGTCATTGCACGTAACATAATCCGGTGGCAGATTCTGCATTCAGACAGCAAAGGCAAAGCCGAATCCTCTAACTCACGACTCCTCTCCCACCTAAACAAAAATTGTCTAGTCTTTCTAATAACTGCCTACATTTCGGTAAAATCAGGCACTTAACACGTGTTTTTTTTTTTTCCAATGTCCGAATGAGCACCATGATCGCTCAAAAAATCTTGACATTCATTTTTGCAAACATATTTTAGTCAGTGCAATCGGCCATCACGATTAGGTGCCTTGCCCGACGACTCCACGCTATTACTGCTTGTTAGGGTGGAAACGGTCGACCTTTCCGTTCGAAGTCCAATGCTCTACTCAGTGTACTCACAAAGATACCGGTTGAAAAGATGAAAAAACCAAACAGTGATTGTCGAAAGTGATCACTCAAAATACGGCTTGGTCCGCATACTTCGGGTTTTTTGCTGATCCCATGCGACAATCATTTCCATCGCAGCGATTTAACTCTTGTGATTTATTGCATCTGCAAAGCTTCATTAACCCTTTACCCAAAGTAACGGTAAAAACCGCTATTCTCTAAAATCGCCAATTCATTTTCAATATTTTTTGTCTCAAAACATAGGTTATGACCCCTCGTTGGAACGAGCTCATCGAGCTCGTTCCAATGAGGGGTCATAACCTATGTTTTTGAGACATAAAATGAAAAAATAGTTATTCAAGAATTTTTTGACAAGTGTCGTCTGCTTTTCATGTTAGGTAAAGGGTTAAATGGATGCAGATTTGTGGCAACTCTATAGTGCTCTTATTGCATCGATGTTTTCAAAAGGTACAACTTGATTGAGGAAAGAAAGGTTTGCAATGGGAACAGCGCTCTTCCGAGTACCGTCTGCCTCCCTGCGGAAACCCTGCATGATGAACTTTCTTGAAGTGTCCGTCAGGGGAGATTACCCATGTTTACTGGACTGTAAAGTTCCACTATAATTTTGTGATTGAATACTAAACTTCCTGTTTTCTGAGAATTACTGTATCTGTAACGCGTGCAATTTCGTTGGAAAGTACAACCAATGTTTCCACTTGAGAAAAGACAGTACAAGCAATTTGTCAGCTAATGGACCTCCGGGTTTGTCGCCGCTGTTCGGTGGTTCTGTGCGGGCACTCCGGCTTCCTCCAACCATAAAGCTGTCCGACACGAGGTGACCTTGGCTGTCGAAAGTGTCGTTAAACCGCAATAAATATATAAATAAATAAATACATTTAGCAACATACAGTACCGCAGGACTGGTCGTAATCCACGTGTGGCCAGTGATGTCCAGCACGCATGCGTTTACCAAGTAATAAAATTCATCACCAACAAATTTATTTATTTATTGATGTTTAAGGTCACACATTTATACACAATGGCTAATCATGACCGTGACAGTTTTACGAGTGGAGGAAGCCGGAGTATCCGGAGAGAACCACCGAGCAACGACGAGCAGCTGCCAGCTCCCCGACATCGTAACTCCGCACTGAAGCACAGGCAGGGTTAGATTGGTTGAAGACATGCGCACCATTGACGTGCAGTACGCCTTAGTACACGGTGTCATCGTGCCCCCACACGGGCAATGGAGATGAAGTGTCTTGCCCAAGGACACAACGCGGTTGCCGCAGGTGGGATTCGAACTGAGGACCTCTCGGCTTGCTGCCTGCACCTCTACCTACTGAGCCACCGCCCCCCCCCCCCCCCCCCCCCCCCATCAGCAACAAAATTTTGATTAATGAAGCACCGGGTTGTACCCGGTGCTTCATTAATTAAATTTTTAATGATTATTCCTGTATTTAGTGTTTAGAATTCAATGTTATTGCGTCCGTGGAAATATTGTCCACCCAACGAAAGTAACTTGTGCACGGCGATCGCACTGTACCAGACATAACAGGTCAAATTCACGTGCAATATGCTCATTTGAAGAATATTGGTCCAGCGTTTGCTGAGTCTACTGAACCACCTCCATCGCCACTCATCACGTTATGTCTTTAAAACATGTTCTCTGAGCAATATGTTTTTTTATGGAAACTAATTGGTCCCATTCAATGAAGCCGCGATGCCGTTATTGATTATACTACCATAAATACATTTTGTGTACCCCGCAGTAAAAAATATAATTTTCCAAAGGCTCACTTGTTACCTTTATCCAGCATGTACACGATAATGACAATCGATTCTCGTCTTAGATACTCGGCGGTCGTCGCCACTGTTGTTGTCTTTGTTGAACAAAGAACCTGATGTTAAGCAGTAATTGACCGACTACGTAGGTGTTTATGAACATATACCCGATTTCCATTATTCTTGCGCGCATCACCCTCTTTGTGCACGTGCGTATGGATGTCAACAGTCGTTCTGGTTAAAGATGGAGAGGTTGGAAGAGCAGTCATGGTAATCTTCATCCTTGTTGCCAAACCACTCAACGAGATCTACTATGCTTTGTTCTTTTGGATCTATGACGTAGTTATGCAACAGGTATCATCAGTTATATTGTATCTTTAACCCTTTACCTAACATGAAAAGCAGACGACACTTCCCAAAAAAATTCTTGAATAACTAATTTTTTTCATTTTTTTGTCTCAGAAACAAAGGTTATGACCCCTCATTGGAACGAGCTCGACGAGCTCGTTCCAATGATGGGTCGTAACCTATGTTTTTGAGACAAAAAAGTGAAAACATATTAATTGGCAATTTTTGAGAATAGCGCTGGCCGGTTTTGACCGTTACGTTGGGTAAAGGGTTAAAATACACGGACAGAGAGTCCAGCGTTAAAATAACTCACGAACGACCGCTTAGGCTACGTAGGGGCGAGGGGGGGGGGGGTACATAATTTGTAAACATGGCCGACAATTTTCGTCATTGGAAGAGATTTACAGGCAAGTTAACCCCTCCACTTAATTTTCTACAGTTGTCAATAAATTTAACACCAAGGGTTTGGGAATTTCAAACAAAAATTGAAATTTTGAAATGTGAAGGAAGTTGGATAATCGATGTGCGGATCGTTTCGCAAACTTCAGGGATGTTCATGTAGACTAGAATAAAAATACAGCAGAAGCTAACTTTTACAAACGGCGATTTTACTATATTCTGGGGGGGGGGGGGGGGGGGGTGGCTCAGTAGGTAGAGGTGCAGGCTGCAAGCCGAGAGGTCCTCGGTTCGAATCCCACCTGCGGCAACCGCGTTGTGTCCCTGGGCAAGACACTTCACCTACTTGCCCACGTGGGGGCACAGTTTTGTTGTGTACTAAGGCGTACTGCACGTCGATCGTACACCTGTCTTCAATCAATGCTAACCCTGCGTGTGTGGAGTTGGTATGTCGGGGAACTGACAGTTGCTCGGTGGTTCTCTCCGGGTACTGCGGCTTCCTCCACCCGTCAAACTGTCATGGTCATGATTAGCCATTGTCCAGAAATATGTGACCTTAAACTCTTTTTGTTCCTATTGGTTGAAAAATATGGCCACCGGAGACATTCTCTGATTCTGATTGGTGGATTTTGCAAAAATCTTCCCCTCTGAAACTACTAAGTCAAGTGTTTTGAAACTTCACTTGATTGAGGACTGGGACACCTACCAATGATCCTCATGTAATGTTGATGTAATGTTGCTAACATGACTACAATTGCAGCTCATAGTTACCATGGCAAGCCTATGGGAAATACCATTTTCTTCTTCTCTCTAGCTGGAACTACTGAGCCGACGTGAACCAAAACTTGGCAGGAATGGTCTATAGGAGGCCCTCCACAAACGATCCTCTTTTTGTTCCCGTTGGTTGGAAAATATGGCCACCAGAGACATTCTATGATTCTGTTTGATGGATTCAGATGTTTTGAAACTTCACGTAATTGAGGATTGGGACACCTTCTACCAATGATCTTCATGTAATGTTGATGTAATGTTGCAAACATGGCCACAATTGCAGCTCATAGTTACCATGGAAAGCCTGTGGGAAATCACATTTTTATATGTAGTTCCAGGTGAGCGATTACAGGCTCTTTAGAGCCCCTAGTTAGAATTTACAACAGCACTGTTGATTGCCTTGGCTAATTTTGAGGCCTGTCTAAAGCAAACATTCGTCAGGGATGGTAATACTCGGTGTTAACATAGTTTTGGGGGAGATTTAGAACTTTGGTATGTTGATTGGTATTCTGTTTGTGACTAATGACATACAAAGCATGTAATTTGTTGATGGATTCTCTGCTGTCCATATTTCACTTTGTGTTGAAAATGTTTTATAGTGACAGTATCATAAAGGGCCGTGTGTATTTAGTTGAATTAAACAAAAATCTAGAATATTTTCTCTTCATTGGTGCATCAACAACTGTGGAACATGTTCTAGTATCATAATTGATCTCGTTGGCATTACATGAATTGTTCTGCTCTGTATCACCAGCTGATGTCTTTTCGGTACGACATTGATTACACATACAAATAACGAGCGGCCCCACCCGTCCAAGGGCGGAAAAATAGCCCCCCCCCCCCCCCCCCCCCCTGGATGGAAAAGCACCCCACTGCATACTAAGGGATTTGATTAAGCTGGAATTTCTTGCTGGACGGAATTACAGACATCTCCCATTTACAGTACGTGGGGAGTGTATTATCACTAAATCACCCGCAGAGTGGAGATTCCACCCAAGCAATAATTGCAAATCTGTTGCAAAGCATAACCAGCACAAGCAAAGTTTCAGAAACATTGCTTGTGGTTTTTTGTCGATATGTACAAAATTTGAAAGTTATAGCGTGGGTGATAACTCCACTCTGCGGGTGATTTAGTTACAATCCACTCTCCACATACTGTATTTTTTAACTGGCGGGTCCACCCATCCCAGGACGAGGAGCCCCGCTTGTGAAAAGTGTCCCACTGCGTATCAAGGGAGATAATCAAAGCTGGAATTTCTAACTGGGCGGAATGAGGGAATCACATTCTAGCTACTTAATAGATATGCGGGCATTGCGGGCTGAAACTAGGACGTGCAGAACGAGGGGGTGGATAGGTGAAACCGGTCCCACCCGTCCAAGGACGGAAAAGTAGTTGACCCCCCCCCCCCCCCCCCCCCACCTTGCAAGGGTGGAAAAGTTCCCCACTGCATATCAAGGGAGATGATTAAGCTAGAATTTCTTCGTTAGCTGGTCAGCACCTTAACCGAGAAGGAGTCATGTTGGCATTGGATTGGATACTGCTTCGACGGTTTGATGAAACAACTTGTACAGAATGCATCCACACATTTGTGAATGAATTAAAATGAAAATTGTTTCGTCATTTGAACTACTGACTCATGTTGGCGTGTGCCACGAACACAACCCCGAAATTGGCTTCAGAGAAAATCGCCTCGATTCTTTATACAAGCTGGTATTGAAGCATCCGACCGCAATACTTCATCTACAGCACTGTTTTGAAACCCTAATAAGGATTTTTCCCAAAATGTTGGAATTGTTGTGGGCCCCGAAAAACGTGCAATTGTTGGGTGGCCTTTATGAGACGCCCGAACCTCGTTGTATATGTGTTTGATGTAACAACTTGTACAGAATGCATCCACACATTTGTGAATGAATTAAAATGAAAATTGTTTCGTCATTTGAACTACTGACTCATGTTGGCGTGTGCCACGAACGCACCCCCGAAATTGGCTTGAGAGAAAAGGATTTTTCCCAAAATGTTGGAATTGTTGTGGGACCCGAAAAGCGTGCAATTGTTGGGTGGCCTTTATGAGACGCCCTAACCTCGTTGTATATGTGTTATGACACTGGTCTGATGGCGGAAACAGATTTTCCGAGTCATCCTGAGTCATCAAAGATATTCATCAATTGTTCGTGAGCTATTTGGAGTAATTTAACGAACCTCCAGATGAATATCTGACGATTTGGGAATTCTGTTCATCTTTTGTAGGCCCACTAACGAGCGAATCCATTTTCTGGAAATAAATTTCTGAAAATAAATTTGAAGCAAGAGTGGCACCCATGTATTGTGGAATTTCAAGGATATTTGAGGTGTCACTTTTGCTGTAAACAGTGTGATTCGATACTCCAGTTCCGTTGCACTTGCGGCGATAAGATATTGCACACATTTGCACATGTGGGTTCAATCAATACTGAGATTGTTTCGAAACGATTTCCCAAGTCAGCCATGGTTTACTGAACTTGCATGTGAACGAGTACAATAGAACATGTGGTCGCCACGGTTTTAGGAACTACATCAGTTAGGTATGGGCGGCAAAAGGAAACTTTTCTTGTGAATTACTTAACTCGAAATTTATTCCTGTTGAAAATGAAACACGCGTTTGTGATTGTACGGGAATTATTTAAGGAAAACAATGGTAGAGGCTTGTGATTTACCACCCCCACCCTTCCCCCACCTCCCTCGCAGGATCAAACATGACTTCATATTTTTGCTGCGGTTGCTATGTATCCGTGGTCATCATTAGCCATTGTGCAGAAGTATGACCTTCCGTGATTGTACGGAAATTATTCAAGGAAAACAATGATAGAGGCTTGTGATTTACCAAACGTAACGACCCACCCCACCCCCACCTCCCAGGCAGGATCAAATATGACTTCATACTTGTGCTGCGGTCGCTATGTATCCGTGGTCATCATTTGCCATCGTGCAGAAGTATGACCATAACCCTTTACCTAACCTGAAAAGCAGACGGCACCTGCAAACAAAATTCTTGAATAACTATTTGTTTTCATTTTTTGTCTCAAAAACATAGGTTATGACCCCTCATTGGAACGAGCGCATCGAGCTCGTTCCAATGAGGGGTCATAACCTATGTTTTTGAGACAAAAAATGAAAAAATAATGAAAATTAATTGGCGACTTTTGTGAATAGCTTTGGCCAGTTTTGGCCGTTACGTTGGGTAAAGGGTTAAACACCAATAAATAAATAAATAAATAAATAAATAAATAAATAAATAAATAAATAAATAGCTATGTATCCATGGCTACAGAAAATGATCTTGGAACAATGAAACCAAATCAAAATAACTCTTTCATTCTTGTATTTTAACATAATTTTAATTAAAAATATTTTTGTCGCTACTTGGTTAATAAACTTGTAAGTACGGGCATTTAGCTAGGGGTGGTACAACGGGTGCGAATGCACCTCCACACAAAATTGGAGTTCCACTTGATGGACTCTCTTCATTTGTGATTTGAAATTTTGATAAAATGGGTCGATCCCACTTACAGGGATATATCGTATTGTCTGTGGCTTTGCAGCGGGAGTACGATATATTAGAGAACTTCAAGTTGTTTTAAAACATAAATGTTCTTGTTTGCGTGTAGTTTGTGTGAAACACTACTTTGCTACTGTTTCATAGCCTCGGATGTAAAAACACGTATCAAAGTGCCAAGGTGTTTCACATAAACTAGTTGCGAGGTCTCGGTGTTACAGGCTCTATACGTTACACGGAGCTTATCTCTGTTTAATTTCTGTCATAATCACATATTAACAGGATCACATATGAAGGCATAATAATAATATTTATAGCAGGGGGGTGGCTGATAGAGGCACATGCCCCACCCCAATTTGATGCCCCCCAGCCCCCCCCCCCCCCCACCCCCAGGTGACGTAGCCTAATTGTTGATGCCTTTCACAACTTATAAATTATGGACACAAACTGACTGAGAGTCAAGGAAATTGCGGGGTTGTTTGTCTCGAATTTCAATATTTTTCACGGGGAAGGCCCCCTCCAGTGATAGAGAGTGTGCTCGCCCCCATCTCACCGCTACGTTGATCGGATCATGTTGCGTATCCTATTCTGCATACCCCCTTGTAGTTCAGCGATCTGAACGTAGCGGTTACCCCCCTAAGCGGGGGGTAGCATCTACGTTCAGATCTCTGAACTAGCCCCCCCCCCCCCTAGATACTACACGTGCCCCCAACTTTGATATCCAAGCTACGCGCCTGCTATCCAACACGCAAGTCTGGTGAAATTCTCAAAAGCTGCCAGTGATTTCATTCAGTGAACAGTGATGCGATTGGTGATTGAAGGGAGATAACTTACAGCTGAAAGCGTTATCAGTTTTTAAAATAAACAGTTCTTGCAATCGAACCAAAACTGGTCAAACAGAAATCCCATTTTCCTTCCTCCCACTTCTTGTGAGGCAGTTCAATCAAAGCGCAGTTGAATGAGTAGATGGCGATTAATGTCGTATATCTATCCAAAATTATTGTTCTTAATTGTATGCAGTCAACTGAATAGTTTCCTTAAATCATCTGTTAGTTTTATATTGAAATGTGCATAAATTTATCAAATGAAATTACGATTTAAACACTCTTTGTTTCAGTGCTATGCTTTAATTTTTAATTAACCCTTTGATCCCTGATGGTATCTTCCATGTCAGTTCTATGGTAGCAATCGGAAGAGTCCATATTTATTATTTGGGGTAGACCAATTAATATTTTCAACGTGCAGCCTTACGGCTGCACGTTGAAAATATTGATTGGTCTACACCACACATTTATCTTGCTGTCATCCCCCTTAATGATATTATGACGTAGCTTGTGACCCGGTCGGAAAAACGGTCTCTGGAGTTCAAAGGGTTAAGAATCTTGTATTTAAATTGCACCAAATTCACAGCGGCAACCGATGTCCCCAAATCAGAGGGTGGGGGTGGGTGTGGGGGTATAGTATATCGTTTGGTGGTGACATGAAGCGTATGGTAGGCCTATATTTACTGGTGTCCATTGCGTCCTGTACATTTATGCTATTCTCTATCATTTCATATTTGCGCATACTTTCGTTGAGCTCTTGTCCCATTTTAGTCACGTGGGGTGGACTGGGGAGTTGCCCCCAATTTATGTTGCCCCCCCCCCCCACCTTTAAGAATCCTGAAATCTACAATCTCAACTTATAAAATTACAGATGACAATCATATAACTTTTTGATGAACACTGACATCTTTCCGGCTCAGTTGGTAGAGGTGCAGGCTGCAAGCCGAGAGGTCCTCGGTTCGAATCCCACCTGCGGCAACCGCGTTGTGTCCTTGGGCAAGACACTTCATCTCCATTGCCCACGTGGGGGCACGGTGACGCCGTGTACTAAGACGTACTGCACGTCGATGGTGCACTTGTCTTCAACCAATGCTAACCCTGCCTGTGCTGCACTGCGGAGTTATGATGTTGGGGAGCTGGTAGCTGCTCGTCGTTGCTCGGTGGTTCTCTCCGGATATTCCGGCTTCCTCCACCCGTAAAACTGTCACGGTCATGATTAGCCATTGTGCATAAATATGTGACCTTAAACATCAATAAATAAATAAATAAATAAATATACTAACATCTTTCGAGCCTCAAAATGTCCCAGAATAGTGCCATTTGGGGCATAGTTTTCGAACATTTCTTCGGGGCGGGGTAGGCATGTTTTTTAAAGATATACCACTCGACTGACCCAACGCGAGTGGGACACCACCTCCATATCTTTCCGCAACTGAAAATTTCAAATATCGTGATATGCCTACAGAACGAAAAATTCTTAGTCCCCCCAAAAGCTCTTTTGCCCCCTCCCCTAAATATGGATAACTGGCTGCGCGTTGGTCCTATCTTAGAACTAGTGGAGGCACCCAAAACCCCACACAACGGCCTTTCAAATATCATCTTGATATTATCAACTTTCTAGAAAATCACTTCAAATGATGAAAATAGTTGGGCTGACGGACTTGGCCGATTCTTCGTTGGAAGTTTAACCCTTTACCTAACATGAAAAGCAGACATCACTTGCAAAAAAATTCTTAAATAACTAATTCTTTTCATTTTTTGTCTCCAAAAAATAGGTTATGACCCCTAATTGGAACGAGCTCGACGAGCTCGTTAAAATAGTTTCGTGATCTGAATCACCATTTTGCTTCGCCATAGACACATTTTAAATTTCCACCCACAACAGTCAGCAATGCTGTGGTAAATCCCATAGCAGGCATGCATGTGGCCAGTTCCCTCGCAGCAGATACTTGCCGAATCTCAAAAACGTGACTGGCCTGTCCTTTTGGGGACAGAATCGTTTCAGTGATCGCACCTCGTCTTGCGCGTCAAATACACATGTTCTGCCTCTCGCGGACTGTTGATTTTTGAAGCATCATTTTGTATACTGGGCGTGAGTATAACATCACGAATATTATTTTATTATCGTTATACCTTGGGGGCGCAGTGGCTCAGTTGGTAGAGATGCAGGCTGCAAGCCGAGAGGTCCTCGGTTCGAATCCCACCTGTGGTAACCGCGTTGTGTCCTTGGGCAAGACACTTCACCCCCATTGCCCACGTGGGGGCACGGTGACGCTGTGTACTAATGCGTACTGCACGTCGATGGTGCACCTGTCTTCAACCAATGCTAACCCTGATTGTGTGGAGTTGGTATGTTGGGGAGCTGACAGCTGCTCGCCGTTGCTCGGTGGTTCTCTCCGGGTACTCCGGCTTCCTCCACCCGTAAAACTGTCACGGTTATGGTTGGCCATTGTGCAGAAATATGTGACCTTAAACACCAATAAATAAATATATAAATATCGTTATACCTTCCTGCAAGGGCGAGGTGAAACGTGTACTAAGCATGCACCAGATGTGAACATGTTTCATAAACTTGTCAACAGAATGCCTTCATCCACTTTGGGTAAAAGTGTCTAAGTGACTTAATGCCATCTAAGGCATGCTGTGGATAGATTCCTTATAGCGACCGCGCCAAGTCTTAAACATTGACCTTTCACGTCCCTTCTCTCATATCAACGTTCATGATATCTGTGATGGGTGCATGGAATGGTAAGCATTAAACTTAGCACGCGAATGTCATTCAAGTCATGTTTTGTTCAAGACTTAATAGTTAAAAAATTATTATTATTTATTAAGGTTTAGCGACACTTTAACAACCAAGGTCATATCGCGTCGGTGACAATTTTACGGGTGGAGCAATCCGGAGAGAACCACCGAACAAGTACGTGCAGCTGCCAGCTCCGCAACATCGTAACTCCGCACTGTAGCACAAACAGGGTTAGATTGGTTGAAGACATGCGCACCATCGACGTGCAGTACGCCTTAGTGCACCATACTACACGGCGTCATCGTGCCCCCATGTGGACAATCGGGTTAAGTGCCTTGCTCAAGGACACAACGCGGGAGTCCGAATCGATCGCTCAGACGGTCACCCATCCAAGGATTAACTGGGCTCGACGTTGCTTAACTTCGGTGATCTGACGAGAATCGGTTACCGCAACGCCACCGCCCCCACCCCTACTCTCCCCCAGACTTAATAGTCACAGAAAAGTCCATGCCTAGGTTGCGGTCATGATATATGTAGACATGCCGAAGGTGACTTTAGACAGCAACAAAAAAAAAAACAGTAGCCATGAAAAGATATTAGCAGTGCCGCGGGAAGAAGACCTTCCCACAGTTGTGTTGTGTACCCTTCCACTCTATCCAAAGCATACATACCCCGTCATATATTCGGATTGAGGTCCAATGCTTAGTGGTTACGGCATTGGACCTCAATCCGAAAGGTCCACGGTTCGATCCCAACAGCGATAACTGCGTTGTCTCCTTGAGCAAGGAACTTAATCCCAATTGTCCATGTGTGCGAACAGTGGCGCTATGTACTATAAGGCGTACTGCACGTCGATGGTGTGTTTGGCTTCAACCATTCATAACCCTGCTTGTGCGGGTTTAGTCCGCTGGGAGTTTGACAGTTGCTCGCCAAAGCCCGGTAGTTCTCTCCTGGTATTCCGACTTCCTCCACCAGTAAAACTGTCCGATACGAGGTGATCCTGGGTGTCGAAAATGTCGTTAAACCCCAGTTAAAAAAGTGCGGTTAGCGCTATTCGCAATAATCACCTTGGCATTTTATTGCTTTTTCAATGTTTGCCTCCAAACCATAGCTTATGACCCCTCATTAGAACGAGCTCGTCGAGATTGTTCTAATGAGGGGTCATAAGCTATGCTTTATGTGTGAGATCTGGAGGATATGGAATGAGTGTTTTTGTCATATAATATTTTTGAAACGAGTCTAAGAATTTTCCGTTTTATATGAGAAAAACACTCATTTCATATTCTATTTATCATATGACACACACACGCACAAATTAGCCACTTAATATGACTTTTTAACCCATCACCTAACTTGAGTTGCAGACAGCACTCGGAAAAAACATCCTCGTATAACTAAACATTTTCATTTTTTGCTTCCAAAACGTAGGTTATGACCCCTCATTGGAACGAGCGCGACATGCTAGTTCCAATGAGGGGTCATAACCTATGTTTTGGAAGCAAAAAGTGAAAATATAAAACAAAATGAATGGCCGTTTTCTTGTATTGCGCGAGACGGTTTTTGCCGTTACGTTAGGTAAAAGATTAATACAATATAACCCACCCTAAATAGGACAGATAACGTAAATTCTCCCTACTGAAATTATGCAAATGTGACCCAGTTGTATTTTGTTTAGCCAATCAAATTGTCCAGTTTTGAAATTGACCGATGAAAGCTCCCAACTCTAATTATGCAAATTATGAAAATGTGGCCCAGTTGTATTTTGTTCAGTCAATCAAATTGTCTGGTTTTGAAATTGACCAATGAATTTATCACTGATTAATATGGAATCAAAATATCAAATGTTTTAAAGTGAACAAAACGGACGAGTCATATGATAAAAAGCATTAACAAATATTTTTTAATGTCAACGATTGTTAAGCTGCATTTGTCGATTCAAACCGTATATCCTTAAGCAGTGAGGTGTTTTTTTCATAGATACCCCTGCATTAGTAAGCAGATCGATTGTTTCTGTTTGCGGAGTGCGCTTTTTTCTATCAGTCATCAATGAGCGTCGTGAAACAAATTGAACAGCATTTCCATCGATAGTGGTTAGATACCCTGCATCGATCTATCCTCCCATCACAACAAAGTGCTCGGTGGTGGGGCAAATTTATTAACAGCACGCGCCTTCGCATCTCCCATACCATCTAAATTGTGAGTCCAAAAGAGTCTCCATTAGTAATGATAATCCATAAACTCTCTACTTAAATCAACACGAATACGCGGAGGGAAAAAAAGTTTTAACAACCGCAAACCAAAATTCAATAAGCAAATTATATGTTATGTGTGCATTATTAGTCTTTTGAAATCTGGTTTTCTAATTACCTCGATCTTGATGGCAACGACTTTCAGTGGATCTTTTTACTTGTCTCTTGTCGTTGTAAAAGCTTCTCTGGGAGTACTTGATTTGTGGTGCATTCGGTGCTAAAGTGTACGCCAGTTGAAGGAACTAATGTCTTCCTTGTCTAAGAGAAAGCTGCGACAGGAGGACGGCGTGGTATGCATGCTCGTGTGTTTCTCTCGACGTTTTGTATCGATGTCGCAAGGTCGGGTGCCGAACAGTATTTCTGCGGAGTACATAGTGAGTATGCTTTTTACATCATCTGTGGGTACTGGCTTTTCCGGGAGCATGATTCCAGTTTTTCATTTTTTTTTTATTTGGTCGAGTACTTGAGCGTGGGATCTGGAGTATACCGGGATGGGTAGAATCGTACTTCCAGACCATGTATTTGCATCCAATTGTAATATCACCACGAAACCAGTTAACCCCCTGCACATTAATGTCGAAATATCAAAATGTCAAACTGTGAATTTTTCCCATAATGCAACTAGGAATTTAACCAATTCTGTCTTGTTTGACAGAGCTCATTGAGCTCTGTCAAACAAGACTGAATTGATTAAATTTCTAGTTGCTTTGTGCAAAAACATGCATCTTGAAATCTCAGTATTTTGACATCAGAGTGCAGAGGGTTAAACAAGGCAAATGGGGGCGCTCTCCTCGAAAGTCACCCGGGAAGCGAATTTGATACGTCCCACCCCAATCAGGATGTGGGTGTGGGACCTAAGGCAATACCCACCCCCGATCAGGGTGTGGGACCTAAGGCAATGACTTTGAAATATTATAATCTGGTTTGCCTGTTAGGGGTTGCTGTCTGGGTGTTATTACCCAGTCACTGCCAATTGCTAGACAGCGAACCTTTCGAAATTAGAGAGATGTCGGGATCGAATGCCCTTCTTAACCCAACTTCAGGATACATACATCCTTGTGCCTTCTCATTGTTTGATAATATTGGCGTCAATTCAGTGAGTTTCGATTCTTTCTCCCACTTTGGAATGACACTTCCACGCCCATTCTTTTGTGGGTTTCGCGTGCTGGGTTCGCCCACACCTGAATCCGTCACTGAAGAAAATTTTATTATCCGGTGGATGCTATGTTCAGTATGTCATGTGGAAAGCATTGTTTCATTTACTCGTCTTTGTACATCACCTTAAAAGATGTTAAGTGTGGTCGTGAAAGAGAAAATATTGGACTAGGAGATGTCGTGGAAAAGTCGTAGAAAGTTTTCTTAGTAGGAGCGCAGCGGAAGCTCGATAAAAGTGGAGGGCACAAATATACAATGCTACCATGGTTCGACCCAGTGTGAGAAAGGTTACAATCGTATATCGGTAAATGTATCATGACTCGCTATAGTCTCCCGTTTTGATGAATAGACCGCAGTGTGGTCACTGTCTTGTCCGTTTCTTTACTTCAACCATCTTCCAACCCGAAGGCCAGCCTTCGGGTTGGAAGATAGTTGAAATAGAAGAAACGGACCGAAGCGACCGAAATTGGGTTTCTTTGGCTAAATATTTTTTTGATTTGCAATTACTGTTATAGGAATGCCTGTATATTGACACGTTTACATATTTTTACTCAGTGTGTAACTGCGAAACATATCTGTGGAAAAAAAGTGGAGGGGCTTGTGCCGCCTATGTTTTCAAAAGATTTGCCTGGGAATCCTGAGGGTTAAATAATTAGATCTACTTCTAGTTCGAAATAGATTTTCCAATTTGTACTCGATAGTATTTTATCGAACGTCACCACTCAAAAACACAGGGTAAAAAGTTCAGGTCAGATCAAATTCAAGGGGCAATAACTCAAAACTGTTCCATTAAATACATCTGTACTCCTGTGTTGAAGGTTGTCGAATAACCTCTCTTAAAGAAGTATGGTGTTTGCCTTTTACTGTGGCATATGTATATGTTGCACTCACAGAGGTACAACAGTACTCTCAAATTCAAAATATTTAACTCCCTTCACTCTGATGTCAAAATATCCAAATTTCAAGTAGCCATTTTTCCCATAATGCAACTGGGAATTTAACCAATTCAGTCTTATTTGACAGAGCTCAGTGAGCTCTGTCAACCAAGATTGAATTGGTTAAATTTCTAGTTGCATTATGGGAAAAAATTGCACCTTGAACTTTAGATATTTCGACATCAGTGTGCAGGGGGTTAAGAACTGAAAATTTATTCTCGCAACAGGAGCTCGCGAGAATCGAAACTGATTCTTGTGAATCGAAACAAATTTTTAAGGGCTGGAACATTGAAATGTGACTATCGCCCGTGCGTGTATCAAGTCAGTAGTCTTACAAACAGTTGTATATATATTTTTACGTCATATATACTTGATCAGTCATTTAGTACGACAGTTGCCAGTTGTAATATGAAAATGTTGAACTAATGACATATTTGGCAGGAAGCATTCAGTATATATATATCGATGGTTTATTTTTCTTCATATGTAGGATAGCATAAAATTAGTGTTTCACACTTCACATCAATCATCCGGTATCGAGTCTGTCAGACTTCATGCCTTTGTACTTGTTAGTATCAGTTTGTTTTCATACAGCTATTGTACACCATGTGCTCTGATGAGAAGCAAGGTTTTAAACGCAGTTCGTGTAGTGGTAATAAATTGATTAACGTCTAGAAATCTGTCTCTATATATAGATAAAAAACGGTATATAAACTGGGATATAGAAGCATTTTCAGTCACAATACCGGAAGTCACTGGAGGATCTAGAAGGAGAAGCTTCCGGTGCGCGTCCCCTGTATATAGTCTTTCCTTTGGTTCACAGTGCTTCTTTTTTAGGTTCTCTATCACGTCCGTGCATCTGTCACGCGCCTTATTTGTAACTGAAGTACACGTTTTCTCGGGCTCCATAACTCACTGGAGGATCAAGAAGGAGACGCTTCCAGTGCGCGTCCCCTCTATATAGCCTTTTTTACGTTAAACATATTTTTATTTACCCAAAATAATTTGCAAATTGGGATAGGAGGACAAGTGCTTTCCACTTAGTGTACCTTCCGCTCCCTTAACATGATACAAACAAATCTAATACAATGGCGAAACAAAGAAATGAGAGAAATGTAAAAAATATATACAAGAAAATCTCACTTCGCAATAAGAGAGAGAGAGAGAGAGAGAGAGAGAGAGAGAGAGAGAGAGAGAGAGAGAGAATAGGTTCACAGTGCTTCATTTTGAGGTTCTCTATCACGTCCGTGCATCTATCACGCGCCTTAATTGTAACTGAGGTACACGTTTTTTCGGGCTCCACAAATATCAGCAGTGGGATATATCGAATAATTTCTGTGCCACACCCATGACTACCTGGCGTACATCCCAGGTACACCTGAGGTGTGGCATAAAAATTATTAAATGTATCCTATACTGTTGCTCTCTTTGGTGCGCGGGAACAAGCAGACCTGATGTCAGGCGTAATGTTACAATGTAACAGAGTCTACAATACGATAGACACAGCTCTGTTGGTGCCTTGAAATTGATACAACGTTTTGTTCCCATTCATTACTTTGAACTTCTGCCTGTACTTACTTGGGCTCAGAATGCACGCTGGTCTGGATGCGTCATAAAATGTTTCGTATGATTATCAAAAAGGGGTGAGCAATTGCAGAACATTTCTGATTTCAGCGAATTCATGCACAAAATTCTAAAATTCTATTTATATAAATTTACATGAAAATGATCTTAACCCTGTACCCAACGTAACCGCAAAAACCGGCAAGCGCTATTCACAAAAGCTGCCAATTAATTTTCATTATTTTTTCATTTTTTGTCTCGAAAACATAGGTTATGACCCCTCTTTGGAACGAGCTCGTCGAGCTCGTTCCAATGAGGGGTCATAACCTATGTTTTTGAGACAAAAAATGAAAAAAAATTAGTCAGGAACTTTGTAAGTGTCGTCTGCTTTTCATGTTAGGTATAGGGTTAATAAACAATTTTCCTGCATATTCATGGAAGCAAAATATATGTCAACCAACAGATTTGCTCTGGATGCTTTTATTTTTTTGAGAAGCCTAAACATAAATTTGTCTTAAAAATACTAGAATTTTACCAAATTTCAACGAATGAAGTTGCCAGCCATTCTCATCCCTGGACATTCAAGTTAATCACTGTGCATTGTGTTATATTTAACAGCTGATGACACAGAAACTAATCATTAAACTTTTAGACGTACAGTTTAAAAAATGGACATGCACTTTCCAAAGCACTTGCCTTGAACATGCGTAGTGACAAAATATGGTTCGTATGAAAAAAGGACATACAGTTTCTGAAATCACTTATCTTGAATTAGTGTAGGGACCATTTTAGCTCTCCTAACGGCACATCTTAATATTTGTTGGTGCACTATTTTTTCTCGTCTTGGTTTAGCAGAAATAAAGCGCTGGGTTCGGGGGATGTTGTTCTCAACTGATGAGGAACTAACATGAATTTTTACAGCGCTTCGAGGGCGCGCGGTGGCTCAATGGTTATGGAAATGGATTCATACCGATCCCCGCCAGCGGTAACTGCGTTTTATCCTTAGGCAAGGCCTTTAATCTTGACTGCCCACGTGGGGGCACGGTTGCGCTGTGTGCCAAGGCTTCCGGCACGTCGATGGTGCACTTGTCTTCAACCAATGCTAACCCTGCTTGTGTGGAATTAGTACGTTGGGGAGTATGGTAGTTGCTCTCCGTTGCTCGTAGGTTCACTCTGGGTACTCCAGCTTCCTCCACCTGCAAAACTGTCCGACATGAGGTGGCCCTGGCTATCGAAAGTGTCGTTAAATCCCAATAAATAAATAACCTCCAAATAACGAATATGGCCATTCCAATTGGTGACATTGATGAACTGGGGTGGAAGATACCATCATGGTTCCAGGCTTCAAAGGTTTAACCCAGTACGAGGTGATATGAGGTGGGGAAGAATATTTTTCTGTGTCATTTGCAAGAGAAAAATATTTCGTCCTTCTCCCGCTCCATTTTTAACCAGGGTACGCCACTATTAGATTTGACATTTCTACCCCTGCAAAACAAATGCAGATGGGGTGAATCCTCTTTTCCTCCCACCACTAGGGTACTGAGACATATATAAAGTCGTGTTAGGCAGCTGGGAGAGATATGCCTGTCTCACCCCACCCACGTGACAGCTGCCTCACCCCACCCACGTGACTAACCTATATTGGCTTATTAGCATATTTAATGAACGCAGGACTATTCCAATCATCGCATGTTCTTCTGTAAACAAGCAACATGGTGTCACGTTTGGGAAATATTAGAAGACGAACGTTTGTCGAAGAAAATAGAAATAAAAACACAGCCCGCAAAGCAAAAGGACACTTGACTCTTTTAAATGATTTTTTGGATGAACGCCATTATGA
This sequence comes from Pictodentalium vernedei, assembly GCA_031216915.1. Classification (NCBI taxonomy): domain Eukaryota; kingdom Metazoa; phylum Mollusca; class Scaphopoda; order Dentaliida; family Dentaliidae; genus Pictodentalium; species Pictodentalium vernedei. Next base: position 22,427,895 of record CM062293.1, read on the forward strand.
GTGGAGCGAGTTGCACGAAATTCCCGTCGAAACGTTATGCGAATATATTGCAGAATTCATAATATGACGTCATTGAAATGTGTCAATGTTCATTTCGTTACAAATCTTTAACTCCTGTCTTGCCGGCGTCGCATTTAATTTTGTGGTATATACCTGTGGTATATACAGAACTTTTGTGCGCTCTTTCCGATGAGCAAATTAGTTTTTTACAGAAATGGACAAAAAAATTGTTCGATATAGCTGCACGTGCTCTTGAATTACTTTTAATGACATCAAACTGTTTTGGTGGGGGGGGGGAGAAATTATCCCTGTAAGGGGGCGGGTGTGAGATAGGGAAGTCTCGCCCTCGGGACAAGATATTTGGTCCAGACACCCGGCAAGCCTCGTGTCTGGCCCAAATATCTTGCCCTCGGGTGAGATTTCCCCATCTCATACCCTCACCCAACAGAGCTAATAATGACCTCACCCCTGTTCTCGGTATCTACATGGTGAAACTACATCCGTGCGTAGGAGTTTTTGTAAACAGTAGAGCAATGGGACTGTAATCTCTAGAATCTTACTAAGCTTGTTGGTTCTGCTATATTAGTCTTGCTATAACTCGATAATGTTTCCGAAATCAGCTTCCAGGGCATATATTTCCCCAGTCTGAATGAAGAGCATTCACTGTTTTAGGAGTCTGAGCGATCATGGGAAGGATTTAATTATTGGGAATATGATATATTGTGTCGGCTTTATGTCCACCGATGTCCAACAAAACCAATTCTGAAAATCGTATGTCTATGGAATGACGGTTCCTAATCCGAAGAAGCCACACAGTAAATTACTTTAAATGACGATCATCGATCGTTGTGCGCGAATGGACAGACAATTCCCGTAACCCGCTGATGTTCTCTCATTATTGAATGGGGATTCTGTGTTAGTTTTTCTATTATTTAATGGTACATGTCACTTATAAATGTTTTCCGCTTTCTAAGTGAATTAGAAGATTGTTTGCCAAACAGTTTGTATTAGTGACACAAGCTGTAGTTGACCTTATAATGTGTCCATCTGTCATTTGGTTCATGTTGCTCTTGGTTCGTTCTTCCTGATCAGAATTGCTTAACTGGTAGAGTGCTAGAAGCCCTATTTTGGGCTTTACTAAAAGTGATAGGCAATAACTGTCTGTAGCTATATTCTGCCTGAGGAAGCCTTTATTGTCCCTGATATGAATCAGATTTTTACCTGCGTCGCCAGCGGCAGAGCAGGTCTAGTAACCGCTCGACTCCGTCCGTCAGTCCGTCATTCCGTCAGTCCGTCCGAAACACTTTTTCCGTCAAAGTTTTCTTGGCTTCTATGAAAGGGAATGATTTTATATTTGGTCTGCTGCTTCATAATGATGAGTTGTATCGTGTAAGCAGTTTTCAGATCTGCCGTGCAGCCACTTCCTGTTTGCCGATACTTTGAAATTTTACTGTACCCACTGAACATTGAAATTTTCCGTCAAGGTTTTCTCGGCTTCTATGCAAGGGATTGATTTTATATTTGGTCTGCTGCTTCATAATGATGAGTTGTATCGTATATGTAATTTTCAGATCTGCCATGCAGCCACTTCCTGTTTGCCGGTTCAATTGCATGCAGCGACGCAGGTCCAGACTTGGTATTGGTCTTGGCTTGTTTATACAATATCTTGCTCTCTGACATTTAATTGGATAGTGCCTATAAGGCACTATCCAATTAAATGTCAGAGAGCAATATATGATGAGCCTTAATTTGTTGTCAGAAAAAACTCAGCACTTTGCCAGTTAAAAGATTTCTTCCTTTCTCTCGCTGAAAGACTGAGAACGTAAAATGTAATTGACAACACAGAGATGAATTTGCAAAAAGTAACAATCCGTAATGAAGGATTTAATCAAAGTCCTTTTAGGGGTGGAATTTCTGACCAGTTCCTGATGAAAAGTAGGCAGTAAAAATCCGTGTTGAGCTGATCAGGTTTTCCCTGTCCCACCGTATGCCAGAAAAGCAAATTCCATCAGTACAGAGTTCAAATACAGAACACATTTCATTCAAGCATTGGAAACCATCTTGGCATGTTCCTTCCCCCGTGAGCATCAGTATGTTTACATTTGTTTGTTTGGGGGTTTTTTGGGGTTTTTTTTTTGGGGGGGGGGGGGGGGGTGGGGATTTAATGATATATTCGTGGACCAGGGTCTTATTGTCTGACCTGTGTTAATGATTTTTATTCGTGGGGGAACCATGAATTCTCGAAGAGACGTTTCGAGCAGTGGCAAGAGCTTGACTTGTATTGGTTGAGGGCATATGCACCATCATATCACGGGGGTTAAACCAAGGGGGTGAATTTCTTCCCCATTCCCCATGTGAAATAGTCAGAATAATTCACAATTGAATTGATCATTTGTGACTGTTAGGAAATTTAAGCTTCCACTCGCGGCTTCCAGCCGCGAGAGGAAAGCTTAAATTTCCTTGCAAACACACACGAGATAATGTTGGTTGCCTCTAAATGTCGGTACCAGATTAACATTGGCATAGCTCCCCATGTCCTGTCGTTTAGAACGTATGGTTGCATAACACTACTGTGGAACTTCCACCCTACTGTAACTTTAACCGATAACACATTACTTTGTTAGTGCTGGTTTAAACTCTTTAAGACTCACACCCACGTCTGATAGTATCTGTAAGACTGTCACGCCTGCTAGTCTCTGTAAGACTGCCACACCCACGCCTGCCAGTCTCTGTAAGTCTTTCCCACAGCCACGCCTGCTAGTCTCTGTAAGTTTTTCCCACAGCCACACCTGCTAGTCTCTGTAAGTCTTCCCCACAGCCACGCATGCTAGTCTCTGGAAGTCTTTCCCACAGCCACGCCTGCTAGTCTCTGTAAGACTCTGCCACACCCACGCCTGCTAGTCTCTGTAAGACTGCCATACCCACGCCTGCCAGTCTCTGTAAGTCTTTCCCACAGCCACGCCTGCTAGTCTCTGTAAGTTTTTCCCTCAGCCACACCTGCTAGTCTCTGTAAGTCTTCCCCACAGCCACGCCTGCTAGTCTCTGGAAGTCTTTCCCACAGCCACGCCTGCTAGTCTCTGTAAGACTCTGCCACATCCACGTCTGCTAGCCTATGCAAGACTCTGCCACACCGACGCTTGCGTGGTTTCAGGGGAGTCCATGTCGACCTTGGAGGGCAGGGTCTTACATAGGCTGTGGTATTATTTACCCTTACGCTCCCGGCATCGTTCAGTGACTATATAAATCGTATTTGCAATGCACCCGTTTTACAATCCTTTAGGCTTAATTTGAGGACATTGCAAAGAGAACCTCTAGGTGGCTACCCAGTCAAGTAGGAGGTTGTTTAGTGTTGTAAGATGGTTGCCTTTCCCGCAACGTTTCAACAGTGTGTGCACAACGCTAAGCTAAGGTAATAGTTGCTAAATAGCTGTGTTGCCACAACGTTTTCACGACATGACTACAACGTTAAGTAAGACGTTGTTGACCTGATATCCATTGCCAACGTAATGAAACATGTTTTCACAACTTCATTGAGAACTCACAAGTATATATACACTTGTGCTGGTGGAAGATCGATATTGTGCTAAAGTAAACGATACGTCGCTGGAGCATGACTTCAACGGATACAATTTGAACTTCAGTTAAGTCAAGCTTTGGCTTTGTTTGGACAGAAAACTGAAAAGGCTGACGTTTTCACAAAGTTACTGAGCGTCAAAACAAAAGTTGTTAATCCTCAAACGTCGAATTCCAACTCAAGTTGACCAATAAAACAGGCGTCGCAAAATGCTGTCTCTGGAGAAACTTGCAAGTTACATTCTATGTTCCGTTGCTGCAGGCAGCCAAGACTTGCCTAGAAACAACAACTATAGAGTCGTCACCGGGTGGCTACCACGTCAGGTGTAAAAGGTTGTTAACCCTTTACCTAACGTGGAAAGCAGACGACACTTGCAAAAATAATTCTTGAATAACTAATTTTTTCATTTTTTGTCTCAAAAACATAGGTTATGACCCCTCGTTGGAACGAGCTCGACGAGCTCGTTCCAACGAGGGGTCATAACCTATGTTTTTGAGACAAAAAATAAAAAAAAATAGTGAAAATTAATTGGCGATTTTTGAGAATAGCGCTGGACGGTTTTGCCGTTACGTTGGGTAAAGGGTTAAATGTTGTAAGATGGTTGTTTTGCCCACGCCGTTTCAACAGCGTGTGCACAACGCCAAGTAAAGAGTTGCAAAACAACTGTGTTGCCACGTTTTCACTGCGTAACTACAACGTTACGTAAGACTTTGTTGGCCTGATATGTATTGCCATCGTATTGAAAAATGTTGTCACAACTTACTGGATGTCCAAAATTGTACTGTCAGTTAGTGTTATAGTCACAAAGTTGACAAAACTCGAGGTTCCCTCAATGGTGTTACTACAATAATGTGATAGCTGTGATGTCCATATCTTAGGGGCCCCCTCAAGGGCCGTGAATTTGGACCTATCGAAAGGCCTGATTTTAAAAACCCAACGGTCTCGTCAATGGTGTTCAATATTTGATGCTTGCTATTGCTACATCCGATATATCGAGTGTTTGCGGTCTTAAGGATGAGTGTAATTCAAGGACCCATTCAAAGCATTTCCAATGATCTTTTGGGCGATTTGTGAGGTATTTCGTTTAGGCTTAATTAATTTTACAAGGGTTGGCGAGAAAGTTATGAAACTTATATTGACGCCTCGCCTTGTCTCACTGGTGCAGGAGTGTGGGATGACCTTTACATGTAGTGGCAACTTCGTGGCATCACTCTTCTCAAATACTGCGAATGGACCTACACAGAGTGGTCTCTCTCTGCACACGGGACAGCCTTTTCACATATACCCACCCGATAGGCCGGTACGCTGTGACTGCATCCACCTAATTTTTTTTTTTTCAATTTTTTTTATTCTCATAATAAAGCAATGTACAAAAGGTATACAATTTGAATACAATATGTAGTAAACACATTTCTAGTTTATTACTATATTTGATCAATATTTTTATATTTTTTTAAAAAGGGCAAAATTGATACTGACAGAGAGTGCTCGGTCACCCCGAGAACTTTCCCAGGCCGAGGATCGATCCCGGGACCTCTGCATGAGAGACCAGCTCACTTAATCACTCGGCCACCACTCTCAAAGCTTGTTAGACTGTTCCAAGTTATGTTCATTTAACTTTCAGTAAGACCTTTCTGATTGGGAATAGTATATAGTCATTAGTTACCAGCTAGGGGTATAACTTGGAGTCTGCTTTCCTTTGATGTTATACAGTAAGGACACATACTGACGTTTGACTAAATTGTGAACAAGAAAAAGTCTTCAATCTGACTAGTCAAATGTCGTCTCTTGACTAAAAGAACTGCGTGGCCATAAGTCTTGATACCATTTAAATGTTCAATATATTCTTTCTTATTTCCCAAGTTTGTGCGGGTTGAAACAAGCCTGGAAATAAGAAATCTGCCATTTGCAGAATGGGGTCCCCAGAGGGTGAATTTGCTGATGCTATCCCAAACAGTGGTCCAGTTTGTCCTCTGGGTACCTCTTTCTGTGTAGGTTTGAGACCTTGATTCAGATTGAGGTTCCCAGTCGGTAAATTTAGTGATGCTACCCTGCTGTGCAGGGTAGCATCACAAAACTCACCCTCTGGGAACCTCATTCTGCAGGTGACCGCCTGCTCATTTCCAGGCTTGGTTGAATTCTGAAGAATTCCTAATATCAATGACTTCCGAGACTAATGTATAAATCTCAAGTACTTCAATGCCTTGAAAACTATTTTTTTTAATTCAGGGACATTCAGGGTTTTCACGGACCACAATGAATGAGCCCTGTGTTGTAGACTCCACAGTCCACCCGCCCCGTATTGTATTCAGTGCAAAATCTGTTTCACTCATTTGTGAGGTTGTATTATTACAACAAAACAAAAGATATCGCATGCAACATCTAAATAATTTATTTTTTTTTATTTTCTAATTTAATTTGCAAACAGGGCGACATAAAACCATTGAAGGGTTGCAGAATGCGTTACCAAAAATAATTTCAATTGACGACGTGTCGATAATAAAGCGATAAGAAAACACTCAATGTCTTCTATTTAATAGCTATATTGATCTTCCCTCGGCATCTTCGCTTCTCTGTTTTGCTTTGGATCCACTTAATGTCTGTCAACGATTTTCTTGTCGGCAGAAATTGACTTTGAACAAAAATCCTGTCTTCGCACTGATTCTGTCAAACGGATGTGTGTGACATGAAGGAACATTATCTTTTTATGAATGTCGGAAATTCCGCTGCAAATCTTTTGAGTGGTATTTTTTGTCCAGCTCAAGAAAATTGTTATATTTATCTTAAGACTCAAAATGTATAAGGATATTGGGAATTTGTTTAAAAAAATCTCTTCGCTTAACCCTCATAAGAAAGTCTTGAAACACCACATGTTTCTAGAAATGTTTTAACGATTATTCTTCTTCCACAAAGTATAGCAATGATTGACAAGTAGAACACGCCCACAGTTTAATGCAGTGAAAAGGGGGGGGGGGAATCACAAGCTATGGGTTTTTTTTTCAAGTCTCAACTCGCAAGTGAAGAAAAGGATTTTCACGAAATATTTCATAAACATTACTGTTGTTGTGGGTTGTTTCTACAAGCCTTTAGCATAGTCCAAATTAGCGCTTAACGATGTGTCCAAAATACGGACGTGTCCCTAAGGGTTTTTTTTTTGCACATCAGTATTGTAAACAAGATTTAGTTAATCCATTATATCTTGTTTGCCAGAGCTCACAGAGCTCTGGCAAACAAGATATAACGGATTTCACGGTTAGAATATATGGTATGAGGGGGGAAAAGCACTCGGAGTAAAGTACTCTCTGCGACTGGAACAGCTAATTATGCTCATTCAAACGTACCCGTAAATAATCCGTCATACTCTAGTGATACGGAATCGGATTCCACACTGTGGATTTTCCAGGGACCAAAAAGATCGACAAATAGTAGTGATATTTAGAGGTTAAATTACATAAGTCACATAATATGTATCATCGTTCACTATTACATAGTGAATAGTGATGCATATTGAATCGTGAGCAATGTTGCATCGATTCAAGCATATCACGATTAATCGTTCCATCCCAACAAGAGAAAAATTCTTGCAAGTATCTTCCACATATTTCTAATGTTATTATGTTCTTCGTTCCACGTAACTCATTTTCGGTAATCAGCTTCGTAAGTAGATCATTCAGTATCAGCCGCCCTGGAGTTCGATTCTTGCATCTCCCAAACATAAGATATTGGCTATGCTTTGTGGTGAACTTTAATAACGTGACCTCCCTCAATAGAGTGACATAACCATTGTCAGTGGCGAGCCATCGCTCTAATCATTCTATTCAATCTTCGAATGAAGGCCAATTAACTTCGTAATTCAACTAGTATGGAATCCCCGTTAATTACAGTTCTTGTGGCATTTCCACAAGATCATTACGGGACGTAATTTTAACTGCGTTTCTTGTTCTGGCCGATAAAATCAATCACAGAGAGGATTTATCACTCTCATACTGATACTTATTGGCTATTCTTCCCTTGTGTTCTTACCTACAAAGCGGATTTTATTCATATGCGATTTAAGACAAATCACGGTCTTTCGATAAACAATGCACTGATAATAAAGTACTGGACTCACCGTTGTCTACTGTTCGCGTTCCTGATGAATGTCGCGGGTGGAATGAAATTCTTCAAGGATATTTTTCAGGTACGTGTTTTGTGGAACGATTCTTTGTTTCATAGCCGCTGTAGATCCGACACACACCCCCTTCCACCAGTGGCGTGGGATTTTCGCTAGCCCCGAAAAGCATTGTCCCAATTCAAGTTTAACGTAACACAGAGCCACCAAAATGGTCACCAATATATATACGATTTCACACCCTATGGTGGGAGGAGTAGTCCTATCTAGGAGCCTCCGGTGTTAACTCCCCACCCACACTTCCCTCCCGGAGAGTGGTAAGGTGGTGACGATAACAGGCTTCTAATTAGGACTAGGGGGCCCTTCCCCAACAACCTTCCGAATAATACACCCCCCCCCCCCCCCCCCAAGACAACAAAAATGGCTGACAAAATAATAGTCCGCTTTTTTCAAAATATTCTTGCCCAAGTCGACATAGTTACATCACAAGAGACTTAATCTTTTGTAGCATTCTACTCTTGAAGCAATAATATTACTAGATGATACATGGAACAAACATCCTGCCCTTAGTCCAGTGTATCTGACAAAAACAGTCTCTCACCCGCCCCTTTCCTATTGAATTTTTAAAAAAAAATACTCTAAAATAGTTTATCTATTTCCCTTATAAAAAAGTAACATGGTAAACCATGGTAAATCCCAAAATACCCTGGTAATACCATGGTATTACCAGGGTATTTTGGGATTTACCATGGTACTTTTTTTTATAAGGGTTTATTCGATAGAAGAAAACTTTTCTCCAACTAATCCTTTGACTGGAACTGAATACTACTCGTTTAGATCAAATCTTTATTCCTTTTGCTAGTATTTGGGTTTCAACTGGCCAAACAAAACGTTTTCCCGGCATGTTAAATATTTATCACATTCTTTTACAATTCCTTGGTTCGCCACCTGTCCTCGGTAAAGAGATAGGCGCCGTCGTCACAATGAGCTTTTTGTGTTGTGGAAACAACTCTAAGAGGGCTTATACCAACGAGAAAGATATGGGACGAATTAAGAATGGGCTAATCCAAGTCAACAGCGGTCAGTCTGCAGTTTGTCTTGGTTCTAATACGAGAAGCCTTTATTACATCTGTGCTGTCAAATACAACGCCACCCCATTCCTCACACCACTCAGTACTGCCTCTTCTCTCATTCTAACACATCTAAACGAACGTTTTGAAGATATCCCGCATCGCATTGTACTAACCCTCTCCTTTTTGTCACCCGACATTGAACCACATAGCCTAGCCTTCGTTGGTCATAACCCCACTTCCTCATTGTAGGTCAACATTATTATTATTATTATTATTATTATTATTATTATTAAGGTCATCTTTCCCGATCCGCCCGATTTCCTTTAAAGCAGCATGGGAACTCCCAAGTGTGCCATCAAGGCATACTCCTCAAATACTGGATTCTTTTCATCGCATAAGCCGCTCAAAGACCTCTGCGCTGTGATCCCAGATCGCCAATTTCGATTACAATCCTCCATAACTTTCTTTTTCTGTCGATTTTTTTTCACTGGTTTGTCTGTTTCAATGGCCAGAGCTTTCCTTTTAATGTAACCTTACTGCGATACGACCGAGTTGCAGCCAGGTGCACGGTCGGGATGGTGCGATCGGAAAAATGGCTAATTTTATTTCCCGGATGCCCCTGGATGCGCAATGATATATTTTCATAAACAAACATTCGAATGAAAACGAAGCGTGTAATTTCGCTCTTATGTAACTTCACCCCTTCCCTTCCAAGGTGCTTTTTGAATGAAATACTGTTATAATACCCGACTGTTATAATAACATAATTCTTCGGTCCTTCGGTTGATTTGTCGCGGTCCTCTATTCTAAGTTAACTCTTGATTTGTGATCCGAAATGATTGTACATGTTCGACCGACCTTGATCGTCATCATTCATTGCATCAATCCGGCGATCAACAAACATTGACTTTGAAATAAGTTAAATTCTTAATGATGGCCAAGGATGATCAGGATTTCAACTGGACAGAACCAGTAAAATTACTCGCATGTTTATCCGTAATTTTGATCGCATAATCGTGGGGACAAAGCGCCGAATGAATAACGTTATTCGTTAACGCTGTAATATACTGTATCCAATCCAGTTCCTCGGATGGTCGGGCTCGAATTGTTGCGATGTTGATAGTTTTTTTTATTTCTCCTTAATATGCATTGCATAAATAAATATGACATATCAGTGAGTGGATATTTAGCTGACATGAAAGTATCAGTAAACACTCGCGAACACTTAGCTGTCACTAAACAACAGAAAACGGTTCACGATACAGCGTTGCGACATAACTTGAAAAGATAGTCAAGTCGAGAGCAGACGACAATTGGACTCGTGACTGTTCTTTCCTTTCAGTTTCGTGCTTACCGAAGATTACAGACTGTGCATCAATTCCTAACTACAAGTTAAAACTAACTAGACAAATATTTTCAACCATAAACTCTACAGGGGGAGGGGGGGCACCGTAACCCCCCCCCCCCACCACCACCCACCCCCACCCCACCCCCCCCCACCCCGAAATAGAAAAATGCAAGTTTCACAGTCACACAGCATATATTATAATATTACTAGTATAGGTGCTACATATGCATCTGATTTGAACTTAGTGTACTAAATTTTGAAAAAAAATGTTCTCTGAAGTGTATGGGGTGCTGGTCCTTAGACCGTACCCCTCCTTCCACTTCCCTTCAGGGAAGTAGGAGGAAGAAGCAACAACTGGAGAGTCCTAGTTAGGACTAAAGGAGGCCCCTAAGGCTAAAACTTTACACAACAACCTTCAAATATCATCACCACCCCATCTCCCCTCCAAAAAACAAATGTCTGGGGGAGGGGGCTCCACCTTCCTCCAGGAGTTCCATCAGAAATTTATTTCTTGTTGGTCATAAAATGGGAAAAATTGCGATCATGCTTGTGATGGGTTAATGAGTTGAAGAGTCTGACAGTCTGTCCCTGCTGTTCATTTGTTTTCTTCTCTCCCAGAACTGTCCAACATGATATTATTTTGCAGCATTTCTGCCTGTTGAAAGAGTTGTTAAACCCCAATAAAAAACAGACATCAACAGAAAATAAAGATTTATACCAAACCTCTATCCTAATTCCTGAAATGTTCACAAAACTGAAAAAGAAAACATACTCCTATACCCCAATCCCAATTAAGCCTTTACTTAACATAATGGTGATATCTAGCTAGCACTATTCACAAGAATCAGTGGCGGTGCCATGGGGGGGGGGGGGGGGTACTTACCCCTCCACTTTTTTCGCCAAGCATAGTAAAAAATACTATCATTTTAATTTTTGTATTGAACGTTGCGGTGTAATGGTGGGTATGCTTAATTCCATATTCCCAAGTGCACTAAATCAGAGAAGTTTTTAAATTATGTCGTTTGGTGCTGTGTGCTCACACTTTACAACAAAGTTCTTCCGTTAAAATGTCACCATCTACGACGTTTTCTATAACTGAAAGACCTAACCAGTAAGTTTCAAAAGGATAAAACTGTTTTAATTTAATTGTCTGAGAATGCTCCAGAGAACACCATTTACAACGTAAGTTTTAAAAAATTTTCTCAGCTTTGGGAGGGGACACCCCTCCCGAAGTTGAGAAAATTTGTAAAACTTACACGTCGCGGGCAATACCCAACTGTATCCCTTCACTTCTGTAACTCTGGCGCCGCCACTGACAAGAATTCTATTCAAATCTTATTATTTTTTCATTGTTTGTCCCCAAGAAATATCACATGAACCCTCATTGGAACAAGCTTATTCCAATGAACAGTCAGAAGCAATGTTTTTGAGGCAAGAAATGAAAATTTGTAGTAAATTTATTGTTTCTGTAATTCAAGAAAATTATTTGCAGTTGCCCACCAATCATGTTCAGTAATGATTTAACCGACAGTTAATGATTTAAGTGTTGTAACCTCATATTTGAGCTTTTTTCTGAAGTGGAGATATCGTAACTTTGAAGCTTTATATTCTATGGATAAGGCCTAAAAAAATTGAAAATCTGTTTCTCAGGCCTTCCCACATGATCCTTTTGGTTGCTGCATGCTCTCTTTTTATAACCAATGTAAACTTAAAAAAAAAAATTAAACGGTTTATGTCTGATGTTTTACCCAAGTTAAAAAAAATTGATAAATTTGTCCCTTGAGTGCAAGAAGGCTTTGCAATGCTTTTGCATTGCAAAGCCTTCTTGCTCTCAAGGGACAAAATAACCACCACCCATGCTATTCCATAGATTATGAGGCCTAAAACGTAAACCAAGGACACAATCTTTTGATGCAAAGAAATAATTACAGAAATAAAAAATCAGGGCTTATATTTCGTATAAATTTGTGAGAATCCATTTGGAATCTCGTGAAAATGCTTGCGAGAATCCATACCAACCATGAGTGTTCCAAAATCCCATGACGCCATCATGGTTGAACCACCGTTGTATACTGATAACGCATGTTAACATTTTACCCAACACACCTTTTTAATTTTTAAAACTAAATTTGATAATTTTTAAACAATAAATAATAAATAGATGATAAAATAATTAAATGAACAATATTTACCAATAAAATTTTACAAATATGGCTGTGATTGGAACCGGCTCAATGAGCCGGTTCCAATTACAGCCATATTTGTAAGATTTTATTGACATAGTGTCAGGATATTTCAGGTCATGTTAGCCTTCTGCTGGTTAATTTGTTGCCGCTGTGTTAAATAAAGGGTTAAATTGACTCAATTCTTTTCACGTGAATCCTAACAGAGGTGCAGCGAGAATCTACATGGATTCTCGCTGGTTTTATTGCGCGAATCTTTGTGCAAATCGATTCTCGGATTCTCGTCGAAATTTTTTCCCTGAAAATAAAATAAAAAACTACTCGCCCGCATGCAATTTTACAAATAGTGGCCTGAGAAACAGAAGACCTACTTTGTGTGTCCTAAGCTTTGTTCTATCTTTGATGTATAATTATCTAGTTTGTGTGGGTTTGCCTGTGGGCACTCTCCCATAAATTATAACAAAGGAAAGTCATGTGGAGTTTGACAACCCCAATAGACTAACCCGGTATTCTTTCATTTCTTTTTTTTCTGTGGGTAGTTTGTAGGCTGGTTACTAAACTTGGCGATTTGACTAAATCCTCCAGGCTTCATCACATTTAGGTTTCATCTATATGGTTATAGGTCCAACGTATTGGTTGGGTATATAGTGGTCTGTTGACCCAACCAACTCAAATTTGACTTACTTACAATACTATGTAAAATTCACTTATATCATAAGAGTTACATTTCTTATGTTAACTATAATTGTATTCCTTCAGCTCGATGTTTGGGAGCTGGCAGCTGTTTGTCATTGCTTGGTGGTACACTCCTGGAACTCTGCCTTCCGCCACCCGTAAATTGCGTAAAACTGTCACCGGCACGATATGACCTTGACTGTTAATGTGTCGTTAAACCCTAATAAATAAATAATTCCTTCAGCTCTGAGTCCCATCTCTAGCTTCTGAGTTTGATAGCTGAATTTCCTTTTCAATTGAATGTAACAGATCTGGCCCAAAAAAGGAAGTATTTCTACACCCATCGACAGGTCTGCTATACATGTTGCAAATTTATGCACAAGTAGTGCAAATCTGATCCAACAACTCGCCTGACAGTTAGTAATATTTAACTGAATCGGAAGGGGGGTGACAGGAAGACAGCCGATCTCGTTATGTCAGCTCCTTACAGTATACATGTTGACTCTGATCTCATGTCATAATGGTTTGTCTTCAATTCCATATTATTTTCTGTACTTCTTGTATTACCTTTTTCACTTGTATTATACATGTATACCATAGAATAAAATCATCAATCAATCAAACCCCCAAAATTTAGCACTTTGCCAGTTAATTTGCCAGTTAATTCTATTTCTTTCACGATTAGAGATCTTTGAACGGTTCGAGATTCGATTCGGCTCGAAACTGCATCAGTGAATCGATTCGGCTCGAAGCCAATCACCAAGGTTTGACATTTCTAAGCCCAAGCCCTCTTCCATTTAAAAGACTGTCATCATATTCGGCATGAATATCGATAACTTTTAAGCCGCTGAGTGTTTACAAAATATTTTCCAGCAAATCTAGTCATGGTTGCTGTAAAGTAGCCATGACCAGATTTGGTGAAAAATTCATCTAAATTTAACACAAGAAATCATCGGTGAAAAAATTCAGGCCTTTGACAGAGGGACAATTTGATTAAATGTGCCCAAATTATACTTATATTAGCGGCAAGAGAAATCTTCTCCTGGCAGTAATATCTGCCAGCAGGGTGTGTGGTGGCTCCGTAGGTAGAGGTGCAGACTGCAAGCCGAGACGTCCTCGGTTTGAATTCCACCTGCAGCAACCACGTTGTGACCTTGGGCAAGACACTTTACCCGCATTGCCTACATGGGGGGGAGGGGGGGGGGGGGGGGGGGGGGGGCACACTGGCTTTGTGCACTAAGGCATACTGCACATCAATGGTGCATGTGTCTTTAACTAATGCTTACCATGCTTGTGTGGAGTTAGTATGTTGGGGAGCTGACAGATGCTCACCGTTGCTCGATGGTTCTCTCTGGGTACTCCGGCTTCCTCCACCCATAAAACTGTCGGGGTCATGATTAGCCATTGTGCAGAAATATGTGACCTTAAATACCAATAAATATATAATCTGCCAGCAGCATTTATGGAGTTAATACGTGCAAAATACCCGCCACTTCCATGATAGAAATAACATTCCCGTAATTGCTTACTATTTCTAGCCTGTACGGATCAACGGGGCTCAAATAGAGAACTTTCGATCACCAAAAGCAGCAGATTACACTGTACTTTCACATAGTTTCCACCACGATTCCAACAGTTTTGGTCTCCTCTTATACTGCCACACATATGCTGGAGTATGTCTACCTATCTCAATTCACTCTACTAGTTGACAACCAGGCCTGGCATTAAAAATGCAGGAGGGCTAAAACTCGCTCCCCTCGCATGGCCTAGGCGAGCAATTAGCTCTCCTCAAGCTTACAAAAGCTAAAATTGCAAAATGAAGTTTTACTGTTAATGAATTCTGCCAAGTGGGCTTTGTACATTTTATTTGGAGCTGCTAACAAGGTAGTCTCTGTGAGACGGCTACACTGCCCATCCCACACCTCCGGGCCTCAGCAAGGCCCGGAGATGTGGGATGGGCAGTGTGGCCGTCTTACAGAGACCACTAACATACATGTAGCGGAGATCTTAAAAGATGTGAGTTTTAGGCATAGGCTGTTATGGTAATCATTATTTTCTAAGGCCAGGAGGGCTAGTTTTCACCCTCCTTAGTTTTTTTACGGCGAGCAGTAGGTGAGCGAATAAATCGCTCTCCTGAAAATGAGGGCCTGGACAACAGGATTCAAGATTTGATTTGATTCAAAACCTTGGCAGAGATCCGATTCAAGCCGAAAACTGAGGTTCGCAGGTCCCTATTCCCAACCCTGTCCTATCATGTCCATCATGGAAATGATTTCTCTCGTTATACATGTAGTCTTTATTTTCTTTTATTAATTCAGTGTTCCCTTTCTCTTTCCTTACAGCCTTTAAAAAAGAGAAGGACGTCATTAGAGAACCACATAGATGAATTTAGAGCTAGACGAATACGAACACCTGACAACAGAGACAGCTGTACAGCCTGCTTAAAAGCAACTCTCCATTGTTATAACGTTTTTGTTTTGGTGAGTATTATAGCTGAATACAAGGTTTCTGATAAGAACAAATTTTTTTTAGGCCAGCCCAATCTGTATTTAACCCTTTGATACTTTTGTATGTCTTATGACGTACGAAATCAAACAACGCGTTGATACTTTTGTACATCTTATGACATACGAAATGAACAGCGCGTTGATGCTTTGTGGTCATTTGCTTTGTTATTATTTTTCGATTTTTTAAAGTTTTAACCTCAATTCATATTTTCTTCTGAATAGTGCTCAGTGACAATCGTTGAGCCAAATGCTATCGCAGCTTAAAATACTAATATAATCCTGCTGTCAAGACTTCTTAACTGGTTGAGTGATAGACGCCACTATTAGGGCTTTCAAAAAATGAGGATACCAGAGCAAAATCCAACACTTTCCTTGCTTATATTTCATATTCAGTCAAACACAAATAATATTTTGTTTATATAAATTGGTTTTATTACAAATTATTGGAGAGTGCCTGTGGGCACTCTCCAATAATTTGTAATAAAACAAGTTTGGAATAACAAATATAGACCACCAAAAATAATCTAGCTCTCAACCAGTTAATCACTAATGTGAAAAATCTCTTGTTATTTGTATTTTCCTACATTTGATGTCGCATTTTAAAAAAAAATGTTGAAGAAACTGAATTCCCAGTGACGTTTGAACATCGGGATAATTAAGTCGCAAAGGGTTAATAAAACAAAAAATCTTCTTTGTATGACACACCATGGTGGATGTGATGCCACAAAGATTTTTTGTTTTATCAGTCTGAAACACCAATACTCAATTTTGCTGACAACATTTTTCACCGGGGAGATTGGTGAAAGTTGTGAGCAAACATTGCCAACAAACTTTATTAGTTTGCACCATCCACATCTTTAAAATTTTGTGTACATCAAGATCTTCAGGACATGATCATTAACAGAGAAACAGTGATCGTTAAAATGAGGTCACCCACTCATTAGTTCCCTCATCAGAGCTACATGTAAGTGGATGACGACTTGATACCAACATGGTAAAGATCCTGTTATATGTATATCAATGTTACTGTTAGATCAGCAGGCCTTTAAATTCATTTATTTTGGGCACACCCTTTGCCCTAATTTGGGCATATTAAAACCAAAAATAACAGCTTTATCCTGTTATGTTGTATTGCCATACCTTTCTTTGTGTTTCTATGGCCATATGATGGACGTAATTGTCAAATGTAGAAGAGACACAGAGAATTTATATATATTTCTTGATGTCTTCACGCCTTCTCTAATTTGGGCACACCTGTAAACGGTGTGAAATTGGGGTAATCAAAAGGCCTGGGTTGAGGAAAATTTTGATAGAGGAATGAAATCTTTGAGGGTCTGCCTGTCTCTTTAGTAGAACCAGGAGTGGCACCAGGACTTCACACACTGGATGGGTAGCCATATATTTATAAGTATTTGAAACCCTTTTCTGAAAAATATATGAAATATGGTCTCTTAACCTTTGAGATCCTAATTCCAACTTTGATAACTTCTTAATGCAAAGGAACAGGTGCCCCAACATGCATTGTTTGGGTGAACTCAAAACTTGTTTTCTAAGTACATTGTCAGTTGTTTCTAGGCAAGTCTTGGCTGCCTCTGCAGAAACAACTGCAAAGCCACTGGTGGTGCAACAGGAGGAGAGATAAGTGTGGGAGCCAGGATTCGAACCGTCAACCTCTAGCACACAAAACGACCAATTTACCTCAAGACTAAGAGGTCCGGACCAACCAGGCTGGTTGGTAAATGGCCTTTATACCTCGACCGCTACACTACTCTCCCCTTCTTTTGAGATTCACCACATGTGAATCTCACCCAAGTTCCTTCCTCAGAGCGGTCGAAACACCCACAGTGCCACCTACTGCAGAGGATCGGACGAGCCCCCAAATGCAACAGGAGGAGAGATAAGTGCGGGAGCCGGGGTTCAAACTGTCGACCTCTAGCACACAAAGCGACCGATTTACCACGAGACTAAGAGATCCGGACCAACCAGGCTGGTTGGTAAATGGCCTTTATACCTCGACCGCTACAGAGGTAGACTGTCAAAGAAAAGCAAAAATGTATAAAAATCTCCATGCCAATTAGGGTTAACAATGCTTAGGAAAACTTTTACAAGATTTTTCCAGTTGACAAGTGCATGTCAAAAAGAACTCTTTCAAACACCAAAAACTACTCATTCAGAAAAATTTAAGATATAATGTTTGATACTCCTTAACACTTTACCCAACGCAGACAATATCAAAGTTTTTATTGTTTTTTTTAAATTTTTCTAAAAAATTCAACAAAACCATATCATGTGATGCTTCATTGGAACAAACTCGTCCCAATAATTGGTCACATGGTATAGTTTTGTGAAACTTTTTTAAAAATAAATTTTTTTCAACTTCTTAATCTGTGAATTACGCAGACACTTACAGTCGATTTATTAGGTAAAGGGTTAAAATAACAAAAAGAGCTACACTTTTTCAGGAATTCTCTTTCATAAATGAACTAAAAATGCAGCAGAAAGTAAACACTGCTCCAAATTTGGATTGAAAAGCCGAAAATAATTTTAGGTGTGGTCTGTTAGGTGTATAGAAATTGGGAGAATGAATCTTTCATTTTTCTATTGCTTGCCTAAAAGCAGAGTTCCTGCGTGGCCTTGTATTCAAGGAACTGCCTTCAATTTGGTTAAGGATCATTCAAGACCTTGAAATCTTGGAAAATGTGTCAGGAGGCCTTGGAAAAGTCGTGAATAATCAAGAAATAAAAATGCTGATGATGTACGTAATCATAACTATATAGTTTTATATGCCAGAGTTCGTGAAGGCTTAGTCCTAATAAGGATCCTCAGGTAATTACCCCCTCCTCCCACTTCCCTTTTAGGGAAGTAGGAGGAAGGAGTAATGACCGAAGGTCCCAGTTAGGACTAGCAAAGACAGGGCTTGAAAATGCTTGAATTTGGCTATTGTAGGGTCTTGAAAAATGTTGGAATCCTCTGTCCTTTTTCTTCTTAACTGCACAGAAAAATATCACTTTTTATATGTCCGTTTTGAAAAAACGGTTGTATTATGGTATACTGCTGTCCATCCATCTGCCTGCCCACACGTCATACAATAACTCGAAAACGCTTGGAGCAATTTTTGTGATTTTTTGCTGGAAAGTATATGTTGATGGAAGGAAGCTCCCTTTCGATTTGTGTCACTGTCCGATTTGTCATTCTAGAGTTATGGGACTTTATGATCAGAGGTCCTAGTTAGGACTAGTGATGGCAGGTCTTTGCATAGTACTGAAATGGTTAACTGGATAATCGGTTTGAAACCAGTTAGCTACCAAAACCAAACCAATTAGAAAAACCATCAACTGGTTATCCGAAATATCGATAGTGATTGTCATTTCACTTTTAAAACGTAGTAAATCTGCCGCTTCTCCTTTGTGAAAGATTACGCATCGAAACCATGTTGTGTATATTGAGAAATAATCGACTTTGGCATTCAAGACTTCGTTAATGATCGGCAGTGTCTGTAGGTAATGAGTAATCACAGAAACTATTCCGTAGTGTGTATACAAACGAATGTTGTCGAGTACTCGACAACGTTCATTTGTATAACACTACGGAATAGTTTGAGAATACTGCTTTCCAATTTCTATAGTTTTGATCCCGTATTCGGTGTAATAATGGCCACGGATAACCAGATAGTGTCCGGTTATAGCTCTCGGTTAGTCGGTTACAAAAATGAGTCAACTGTTTCTGCCCTATCTTTGAATTTAGCTATTATAAGACCTTGAAATGCTGAAGTATATCAAGAAATGGCCTTGAATTTTATGAGTGTCCTCGCCTGCAGGAACCCTGAAAATAAATTAAGGTAACCACTTTTTCATTCATCTTCCTTACAAGACAATAGAACTACTTTTTTATTTATTTTTTTTCATTAGTTAACTGTGCTGGATCCTCAGTCCACATTTTTATCCCCCCCCCCAAATTTAAATTTCGGGGATATAGCTGTTGCGCTGTCCCTCCATCTGTCCATCTGTAGACAGAGTTGTTTTCTGATCTCTAACTAAATTCTGCTTGGCCAACTGAAACCAAATTTGGCATGTGGGTTAGGCATGATGAGAGCAAGAACCGTTTTGGGATCATTGTGCCAATGGTCAAGGTCACAGTGACCATGTACTTCAATTTTTATCAGTGTTGGTTTCCGTTCTGTAATTAAAGTTTTGCTTGGCTAACTGAAGCCACACTTGGCATGTGGGTTAGGCATGATGAAAGCAAGAACCCTATTCATTTTGGGATCATTGTGCCAAAGGTCAAAGGTCCCAGTGACCGTGTACTTCAATTTTTATCAGTGTTATTTCCGTTCTGTAATTAAAGTTTTGCTTGGCTAACTGAAGCCAAACTTGGCATGTGTGTTAGGCATGATGAGAGCAAGAACCCTATTCATCTTGGGATCATTGTGTCAAAGGTCAAGGTCACAGTGACCTTGAACTTCTATTTTTATCAGTGTTGGTTTCCGTTCTGTAATTAAAGTTTCGCTTGGCCAACTGAAACCCAACTTGGAATATGGATTAGGCGTGATGAGAGGAAGAAGCCTATTTATTTTGAGGTCACTGTGCCAAAGGTCAAGGTCACAGTGACCTTGATCTTAAACATTTTCCAGAGTTTACTTCTCTAATTGAAATTTTGTTTGCCGATCGATACTAAACTTGGCCTATGGGTTGAGCATGATGAAAGGAAGAACCCTATTTATTTTTAGGTTATATTGCCAAAGATCAAGGTCACGGCGACCTTGAAATTGAAATTTTATTGTTCGTAGCTAGTTTCAGCTCTCTCAATTATTAAAATTATGCATTCCTGATCGAAACCCAACTTGGCATGTGGGTTGAGCATGATGAGAGGATTTTTAGGTCATTGTGCCAAAGGTCATGGTCACAGTGTCCTTGAACTTGAAATTTTATCGGTCCTGATCGAAACTAAACTTGACTTGTCATCAGATACAGGTAATATTAACTGTATTATTTGAGTAAATAATACCAACAGTGGCTATGTTAAATTAAGGTAATATATTACTAAGGTTACTGTATCCGGGATTTTTCAGGGGGATTTGTCACCCTTGGCGGCGACATCTAGTTATGATTATGGAACAAAATGTCCTTTAACCCTTTACTCAATGCAGACGATTTCAAAATTTATTATTTTAAATAAACACTATTTCCATTTTTTTTCAAAAAAATTCAACAAAACCATATCATGTGACCCCTCTCTGGAATGAGCTCGATGAGCTCGTTCCAAAGAGGGGTCACATGATATGGTTTTGTTGAAATTTTTCGAAAAATAATATTTTTTCATCTGCTGAATTTGGATATTACTCGGGCACATGCGGGTGATTCGTTGGGTAAAGGGTTAAATCTGGTAAGGAAATTATGTGATGTGACGCAATGTTGGAAAGGGCTCTCTGAGCAATTTCCAACAGAGTATTACATCACAGCATATTTGGCAAAAAAAAAAAAGGTTTGGGTTCTCAGGTAATCCCTCATTGAAATTAAACCACTTGTTGAAATTTTTTATTGGCTTGCAGTGTCTTCCAAAACTAGATTTGTGACTTTTAATTTTATCTTTCTTGATTGACGTATATTCATTTTCTCGTGTTTTCTACAAAGCATGATTAAAATACAGTGTCTGTTTATTATGCTCCCAACCTCCGAAGGAGGTTTGAGAGTTATCTAGTGAAGCCCTCCATCCGTCTGTCCATACAGACATTTTGCATTGTAATTCCAAGCCATCAGTTGGATTTGTATCTCTTTTGGTATGCTGATAGAATCGCAGGGGGGAATAGATATGCACAAGGAATGGGTTCCATCCAGTAATCTTTTTCTCTCTTTGGACTTAGAAAATTTTTCTGTTTTCACTCTTTCGACTTAGAAAAAATTTCTGTCCCACAATACCTTTAAGGCTACTTCGAACATGCCTACAGGTTGGGGGGCAGTGACCCACGCTTTGCGTAGCCCTTGTTACAATTGTTTTGTAAACATCCAGTTTACTATGTTCTGCATAAAATAACCTCAGATATTATCCAGTTTACTATGTTCTGCATAAAATAACCTCAAATATTATGCGGACGGTATTTATTTTTGAAGAAGGTGGATAAATATGGCTGAACAGAAATGGACTTCATATTTTTGCGTTAACTAGTAGCCTTAAAATAAAAAGCCTATAGGCACTCTCCTAACTTATGAGAGAGTGCCTTTAGGCCTTTTATTATAAGGCATGTCATCACTTGCCCACACCTAATGTTCGACTGAATTTTTCCTAAAATATGCATGTATCTGAGGTGAGTGGTGCTTAGCTCACCACAATTTCCTCCTCATTCTAATGCCGTTCACATAGAAGATATTTGGCTCTTGTTGCAGTGACTTTAAAAATCAATTGCCTTTAAGAGTTTCAGGCAGGCCTGGCATTCTTAAAAATGCAGGAGGGCTAAAAATCACTCCCATCACATGCCCTAGGGGTGCGATTAGCTCTCTTTGGCAAAATGAAGTTTCAGTATTAATGAATTCTGCCCAGTGGGATTTGTACATTTTATTTGGTGCTGCTAACAAGGTAGTCTCCGTGAGTTGACCACACTGTTCCTCCCAAACCACCGGGCCTTACTTAGTGGTCTCTGTAAGACGGCTACACTGCCCCGCCTACAAAGACCACTAACATAGAAGAGATCTGAAAAAATGTGGATTTCGGAACAGGCTGTTAAGTTAATCATTTTTTTTCTAAGGCCAGGAGGGCTAGTTTTCACGCTCCTTAATTTTTTTAAATCGAGCAGTAGGCAAGCGAATAAATCACTCTCCTGAAAATGCCAGGACTGTTCAGGGTGGTAAATCACTTGCCTACACTTTTCTTACTGCAGGACCTTTTTTGGGGGTGTCTGAACCTTGGCTTGTTTAGGCTTTGAAATAATTTTTAGCTTAACTTGACAAAGTCAAGATAAGCTATTGCCATCACGTGTTCGGAAGTCTGTTAGTCTGTGAGTCTGTTCACATTTTCCTTTAGCACAGGCTACACCCCGCATTTCTTGTCTGGTCATCACGAAATTTCATATGCAGGTTTGGGGTCATGTCTAGATGAGAACGTCCCCTTTTGGTCCCTATCGGTCAACCGGTATGGCTGCCCGAGCCCAAAACCCGAAAACCATTAGCACAGTCTACAAGTCGTATTTATGAAGGGATTTCATTGCAACTTGGTAGGATGCCTCTGTATAATGCCTAGATGAGAACGTCCCCTTTTGGTCATGATCTGTTAACCGTGATGGCTGCCCAAGCCCGAAACCCAAAAACTTTTAGCACAGTCTGCAGGTCATATTCAGTATGGAGGGATTTCTTTGTAACTTGGTAGGATGACTCCGGATGATGTCTAGATGAGAACTTCCCCATTTGGTCGCGATCTGTCAACCGTGACGACTGCCCGAGCCCAAAACCCGAAAACCTTTAGCACAGTCTACAGGTCATATTTATGAAGGGATTTCATTGTAACTTGGTAGGATGACTCCAAATAATGTCTAGATGAGAACGTCCCCTTTTGGTCATGGGATCATTCAGCCTTGATGGCTGCCTGAGTCCAAAAACCTTTAGCATAGTCCATAGGTCGTATTTATGTAAGGATTTCACTGTAACTTGTTAGGTTGACTCCATATAATGCCTAGATGATGGCATCCCCTTTTGGTCGTGATTGGTCAACTGTGACGGCTACAGGTGCCCGAAGCCCGAAAACCTTGAGCACAGTCTACAGGTCATATTTATGAAGAGATTTCATTGTAACTTTGTAGGATCACTGCAGATGATGCCCAGATGAGAATTCCCGTTTTGGTTGCGATCATTCAACCATGATGGCTGCCCGAGCCCGAAGCCCGAAAACCTTTAGCACAGTCTATAGGTCATACTTATGATGGGATTTCATTGTAACTTGGTAGGTTGACTTCATATAATGTCTAGATGAGAATGTCCCCCTTTGGACATGATTGGGCAACTGTGATGGCTACAGGGGCCCGAAGCCCAAAAACCTTTAGCAAAGTCTACAGGTCATATTTATGAAGGGATTTCATTGTAGCTTGGTAGGATGACTCCAAATAATGTCTAGATGAGAACGTCCTCTTTTGGTCACGGATCAATCAGCCTTGATGGCTGCCCGAGCCCAAAAACCTTTAGCATAGTCGAGAATCATATTTATGTGAGGATTTCATTGTAACTTGTTAGGTTGGCTCCATATAATGCCTAGATGATGACAACCCCTTTTGGTCATGTTTGGTCAACTGTGACGGCTACAGGGGCCTGAAGCCCGAAAACCTTGAGCACAGTCTACAGGTCATATTTATGAAGGGATTTCATTGTAACTTCGTGGGATCACTCCAGATGATACCCAGATGAGAATCCCCTTTTGGTTGTGATCATTCAACCATGATGGCTACCCGAGCCCAAAGCCCGAAAACCTTTAGCACAATCTACAGGTCATATTTATGACGTGATTTCATTGTAACTTGGTAGGTTAACTTCATATAATGTCTAGATGAGAACGTCCCCTTTTGGACGGGATTGGGCAACTTTGACGGCTACAGGGGCCCGAAGCCCGAAAACCTTGAGCACAGTCTACAGGTCATATTTATGAAGGGATTTCATTGTAACTTCGTAGGATCACTCCAAATGATGCCCAGATGAGAATATCCCCTTTTTGTTGTGATCATTCAACCATGATGGCTGCACAAGCCCAAAGCCCAGGTCATATTTATGAAGGGATTTCATTGTAACTTGGTAGGTTGACTTCATATAATGTCTAGATGAGAACGTCCCCTTTTGGACACAATTGGGAAACTGACGGCTACAGGGGCCCAAAGCCTGAAAACCTTTAGCACAGTCTACAGATCACATTTATGAAGGGATTTCATTGTAACTTGGTAGGATGACTCCAAGTAATGTCTAGATGAGAACGTCCCCTTTTGGTCTCGATCATCCAGCCTTGATGGCAGCCAGAGCCCAACATCCAAAAACCTTTAGCACAGTCTACAGGTCGTATTTATGTAAGGATTTCATTATAACTTGTTAGGTTGACTCCATATAATGCCTAGATGATGACATTCCCTTTTGGTCGTGATTGGTCGACTGTGACGGCTACAGGGGCCCAAAGCCTGATAACCTTGAGCACAGTCTACAGGTCATATTTATGAAGGGATATCATTGTAACTCCATAGGATCACTCCAGATGATGCCCAGATTACAAAGTCCCCTTTTGGTCGTGATCATTTAACCATGATGGCTTCCCGAGCCCGAAACCAAAAAACTTTAGTACTGACTACAGGTCGTATTTGTAAAGGGATTTCATTGTAACTCAGTAGAATGACTCAGTATAATGTCGAGATGAGGACGTCACCTTTTAGTAGCAATCGGCCAACCATCATGGCTACACAGGCCTGAAGCCTGAAAACCTTGAGCAGTCTACAGGCCATATTTATGAAGGGATTTCAGTGTAGCTTGGTAGGATGACTCGTTTTGGAATAATTTCTCGGTAACTTTTGATGACATACATTAACTGTGAGGGCCACATACATTAACTTCGAGGTCATATTAACCCACCCCTCTGCCCTTTAGTACAGTGTACACCTCATATTATTTTTATGAAAAACATAGCATACAGGGAACAGAAATGAACATATTCCCAATTATCACAATTCTTGTCTTATTTCATAATCCTTTCATAAACATTGAACATTATCCTTTTCATCAAACAAAACACACAGACAAGTTAAGCTACAGTGTCATTGACACTTTCATTTTTAGCTCAACTTTGACGAAGTCAAATTTGAGCTATTGTCATGGCCCGTCGTCCGTCTGTCCGTCCGTCCGTCTGTCCGTCTGTCCGTACGTCAACAATTGGCTATGGCTCGGGCTAGAGGTCGTATTTATGAACTGATCTTTACGAAACTTCTTGTGTACCTTTGTTATGACCCTGGGACGGGAACGAGTGTTTTTAGGTGTGGTCCGAAATTCAAGATGGCTGCCAGCGGCCATTTTGTACCGATGATGCAAAAATCAGTTTTTTGTACAGAACTTCTGTATGAAAGTTCTGATTTGAATAAAGTTTTGTATAAATGTTTAGTACCATGGGATACATCACATATAATACGGGTTTTTTTCTCGTGCGTAAATTATGCAAATTAGACTGACTTTGATTTATTTAGTGTTACTTTCAGAGCTGTAAGTGCCAAGCTGCTATGGCTCGGGCTAGAGGCCGTATTTATGAACCAATCTTTACGAAACTTCTTGGGTACCTTTGTTATGACCCTGGGACGGGAACGATTTTTTTTGGGTGTGGTCCGAAATTCAAGATGGCTGCCAGTGGCCATTTTGTACCGATGATGCAAAAATCAGTTTTTTGTACAGAACTTCTGTATGAAAGTTCTGATTTGAATAAAGTTTTGTATAAATGTATAGTACAATGGGATACATCACATATAATACGGGGTTTTTTCTCGTGCGTAAATTATGCAAATTAGACTAACTTTGATTTATTTAGTGTTACTTTCAGAGCTGTAAGTGCCAAGCTGCTATGGCTCGGGCTAGAGGCCGTATTTATGAACCAATCTTTACGAAACTTCTTGGGTACCTTTGTTATGACCGTGGGACGAGAACGAGTGTTTTTGGGTGCAGTCCCAAATTCCAGATGGCTGCCAGCAGCCATTTTGTACCGACGATGCCGAAATCTGTTTTTTGTACAGAACTTCCATATGAAAGCTCTGATTTGGATAATTTTTTGTATGAATGTTTAGTACCATGGGATACATTACATATATTACAGGTTTTTTTCTTGTGCGTAAATTATGCAAATTAGGCTAACTTTGATTTATTTAGTGTTACTTTCAGCACTGTGAGTGCAAATCCCAATACGGCTCGGGCTAGAGGCCGTATTTATGAACCGATCTTCACGAAACTTCTTGGGTACATTTGTTATCACTGTGGGACGAGAAGGAGTGTTTTTGGGTCCAGTCTGAAATTCAAGATGGCCGCTAGCAGCCATTTTGTTCAAAATTAAGTGCAATCAGATTTTTGCGCAGAACTTCCAAATCAAAGATCTGATTTGAATAAATTTTTGTATGAATGTTTAGTACCATGGGATACATTACATATAATACAGAGTTTTTCTCGTGAATAAATTATGCAAATTAGGGGTCCGGGTGGGACTTAGAAAATTTGGGACCAAAATCCAGAAATTAGTTTTTTGGTTTTTTATGCGTTTTGGTCAATTTTAAGACAAAAAAAAATAAATTTTTTTTACACTGAAAATTTGGGGACCGGGTGGGACTTAGAAAATTTTGGACCAAAATCCGGAAATTAGTTTTTTGTGTTTTGATGCATTTTGGTCAATTTTAAGAAGAAGAAGAAAAAATTTTAGTCTGAAAATATTTTGTTTGGGACTGAAAATTTCCACACAAAAATAATAATCTACAATGATTGGTCTTAATCTGTAGTCCATTACAGTCACCTTGTAATTCTTTTATTATTGTTGACTGGGCCAAAACAAATACTTATTCCTGTCATATTCATTATTCAGTTGTCTTGGTCACAGCAAGTACTAATTCCTGTCATATCCAAGTTGAGCTACAGAGTCATTGACTCTTTCATTTTATATGTCCAAGAAAATTAGATTTCTAAAATATTTGATGGAAATGAGGGCTCTTGATTCAGTCGGCCTCTGAGACAAGATATGAGTATTAAGTCAACACGAAATGCTATATAGAGGCATGTTTTACAGCCAGATTTTATAATTACAGCATTCATCATCAATTATTGTATTTCTGAAGGCAATTAAGTTTATATTTGGAATGTGCGCTCTCTCTGTTATTTACATTACACCACGCTTCAGTTTACTTATGATGTACTGAAAATCAATGAGAAATGTACTTTCATCGAGTTATATTCCAACTTAATCAATGGGCAGAAGTTGTTGAGTTTATATGCCTTGCAAATTTATGTGTATTGTGCAGAAATGGATAACAGTCTTGTTGGGTATTAGAGATTTTCCAACCCCAGTTAGGGACGGGGGACCAAAGGGTTTTGATTGTAGATTTATTATTCACTTGGGGAGATTTGGCTACTTTTGTTGTAAATTAATTTGAATAAAGACTTTTTTAGAAATCTTATCATTTACCTCTAGCCAGTGGTGTAGCTGGGGGAAGGCCTAACATTTTAGCTGCACCTCCCACCCCACTCCCCACCCCTCGAACATTGTCCCAATGCAAGTTTCACACAACATAGACCCCCAAAATGGTCGCCAATATAGGGGCTACAGATTTGCTCTTAGAACACTAAATGTAGCATTTTTAGCTCAACTTGACAAAGTCAAGCTGAGCTATTGCCATCACTTCTCGTCCGTCGGCGTACGTACATACGTACGTATGTACGTTAGTACGTTAGTATGTTAGTACGTTAGTACGTACGTCCACAATTTCCTTTGGCACACCTCACAGGTCGCATTTATGATCAGATTACTTTGAAACTTCTTATGCTTGTTTGGGGTGACCTCTAGATGGGAGCTATCGATTTTCTTCAATTTCCTTCAAAAAATGTTGCCGCGGCCAACGTTCTTAGAACTTAGTTTAGTCAAACCACAATATTTCCCTTTGGCACATCCTACAGGGCACATTTATGATTTGATTGTTTTGAAACCTGATACGCTTATTTAGGGTGACCTCTAGATGGGAGCTATCGATTTTCTTAAATTTCCGGCAAAAAATGTTGCCACGGCCAACGTTCGTAGAACTTTGTTTAGTCAGACCTCAATATTTCCCTTTGGCACACCCTACAGGGTACATTTACGATCAGATTGCTTTGAAACCTGGTATGCTTGTTTGGGGAGACCTCTAGCTGGGAGCTATCGATTTTCTTCAATTTCTGTCAAAAAATGTTGCCGCAGCCAACGTTCTTAGAACTTAGTTTAGTCAGAAGACTCAATATTTCCCTTTGGCACACCCTACAGGGTACATTTATGATCGGATTGCTTTGAAACCTGGCAAGCTTGTTTGGGGTGACCTCTAGATGGGAGCTATCAATTTTCTTCAATTTCTGTCAAAAAATGTTGCCTCTGCCAACATTCTTAGAACTTAGTTTAGTCAAACCACAATATTTCCCTTTGGCACACCCTACAGGGCACTTTTATGATTTGATTGCTTTGAAACCTGGTATGCTTATTTAGGGTGACCTCTAGATGGCAACTATCGATTTTCTTTAATTTCTGGCAAAAAATGTTGCCACGGCCAACGTTCGTAGAACTTAGATCAGTCAGACCTCAATATTTCCGTTTGGCACACCCTACAGGGTACATTTACGATCAGATTGCTTTGAAACCTGGCATGCTTGTTTGGGGAGACCTCTAGATGGGAGCTATCGATTTTCTTCAATTTCTGTCAAAAAATGTTGCCGCGGCCAACGTTCTTAGAACTTAGTTTAGTCAGAAGACTCAATATTTCCATTTGGCACACCCTACAGGGTACATTTATGATCGGATTGCTTTGAAACCTGGCATGCTTGTTTGGGGTGACAGCTAGATGGGAGCTATCGATTTTCTTCAATTTCCGTCAAAAAATGTTGCCGCGGCCAACGTTTTTAGAACTCAGTTTAGTCAGACCACAATATTTCCCTTTGGCACACCCTACAGGGCACATTTATGATTGGATTGCTTTGAAACCTGGTATGCTTGTTTGGGGAGACCTCTAGATGGGAGCTATCGATTTTCTTCAATTTCCGTCAAAAAATATTGCCGCGGCCAACATTCTTAGAACTTGGTTTAGTCAGAAGACTCGGTATTTCTCTTTGGCACACCCTACAGGGCACATTTATGATCGGATTGCTTTGAAACCTTTCATGCTTGTTTGGGGTGACCTCTAGATGGGAGCTATCGATTTTCTTGAATTTCCATCAAAAAATGTTGCCGCAGCCAACATTCTTAGAACTTAGTTTAGTCAGACCACAATATTTCCCTTTGGCTCACCCTACAGGGCTCATTTATGATTAGATTGCTTTGAAACCTGGTATGCTTATTTACGGTGACCTCTAGATGGGAGCTATCGATTTTCTTCCATTTCCGTCAAAAAATGTGGCCACGGCCAACGTTCTTACAATTTAGTCTAGTCAGACCACAATATTTCCCTTTTGTACACCCTACAGGGCACATTTATGATCGGATTGCTTTGAAACCTGGCATGCTTGTTTGGGGAGGCTTCTAGATGGGAGCTATCGATTTTCTTCGGTTTCTGACAAAAAATGTTGCCACTGGCAAAAAAACTGACATTGGTCCCAATGATCTTCAATTTTGCCATTTCATTTATAACTTACCAAGTTCAAGTTTGTCAAGTTGAGCTACAGTGTCATTGACACTTTCATTTTTTTCTGGGGGGGGGGGGGGGGTGTCCTAATTAAGACCATCTGGTCATTGCCCCCCTCCTGAAGGGAAGTGGGAGAAGGGGACAGTGACCAGAGGGTCCTAGTTAGGACTAGGGGAGGGGCCCCAAAACCCCACACAACAGCCTTTTCAATTATCATTTTAACTTCCATTAGCAAGGCCACCAAAAGCCGGTATGTTGTGCAAAAAGAGTTCTTAAGAATTAAACGTGATTCTTGCAGAACAGGACAAATTTTAAGACCTATCTTTTTATGCCACTACCTACATGTAATTGTTGAAAGTATTGTCAATACCTCAGTGAATGAGTAAATAGAAAAGTTTATGCACATTTGTAACCCTTAGGCCTAAAAAAAAAATCTGTTTCTCAGGCCTTCCCGCATGGTCCTTTTGGCTGCCGCATGCTCTCTTTTTATAACCAATTTAAACTTAAAAAAAAATTAAAATTAAATGATTTATGTCTGATATTTTACCCAAGTTAAAAAAAGTGATGAATTTGTCCCATGAGTGCAAGAAGGCTTTGCAATGCTTTAGCATTGCAAAGCCTTCTTGCACTCAAGGGATGAAATACACCACCACCCATGCTATTCTGTAGATTATGAGGCCTGAAACTTGAACCAAGAACATGAACTTTTGATGGTTAAGAAATAATTACTGAAATAAAAAATAAAATAAAAAACCGCTCGCCCCCATGCAATTTCACAAATAATGGCCTGAGAAACAAGATCTACTTTGTGTGGCCTTATCCATGCCTTTAATTTCTACAAAACGTGTTACCAAATTTGAGGGTATAACATTTATAAGCTATGTTTTTAGAGCAAAAATGAAAACAAACCTAAATTTGTATGGTCAATTTCGTGTATAAAGCTGGTCAGGTTTGTGTTGTCATCATATGTGAGGGGTTAAATCGCCCCCCTAAATTTTTCACTCTTGCAAATTCAAAATGAGGACAGTAATCATTCACTCTCCTGCATTTTTATCCCTGCAGTCACTGATGGCAAGAGATTTTTTTTTTATATGTTTTGCTACCAGTCTTTCGATTTTTGAAAACGGGAGGCGCACTGGTTACTGAACAGTGTCATTTGAAGTGAAGCATGCTGTTGTTGAGTTCCGCCATTGGGAAATGTTTTCAAGAAAAACATCGACAAACATCTGCACACTGTTCATTCCACTGATGCACAGTAGGGATTCCCAAAATGTTACTCGATTTTTCGAATAAGCTTTTCGCGGCATTATCATATTTATTTGCGTTCTGTATAATAAATGAAATGTAACTTCAGTGGAGCAATCGTAAGTCAATCAGATGATTCTCCATGAAATGCATGAGCGAATAAACAGTAAGTAGCATTACCATACACCCGCTTGCCCCTCCCATATGAAAACCTCAAATCATCCATGGCACTCATAGACCGAGTGGAGAAAACACGCCGAGTTTGGTAGTGATTACTTACCAATGTACCCGATGAAAAGGTGCTCATCCATACAGTGGTGTTAGTTGTACGCATGCTCTCGGGCTGAAAATACACAGAACGACACGCATGTGTGAATAAGATAGTCAATATGGCACAAGTGCCAGTACAGAAGGATAGAATGAGAGGCTGCATGCCTCAAGTTTCATCCTTCCACGATGACACAAGTGCCATATCGATTAACCCATTCACACACATGTGTCGTTTTGTGTTTATTACATGCCTTCATGTCTATAGAAACAATTATTAGAAGGACACTCAGCAATTCATTTGATTACTGTGAACAAAAAGAACACATTTTATCGCCAACCAAATTTGCTAGGGGAACCAGTGTTACTATTTCGTCCTCTGAGTTCCAATGTGTTCTATGTGCCTGTTGGCACATAGAACACATTGGAACTCAGGGGACGATTTTTATCTATCACTTGTGATTCAAGTTGTAACTGTGGTGGGCGATTTGTAGAAAATTCCAGTGAAATTTCGCTTCTTTATGAAAATACTCAGTCAACGATTTCTGTTCCGCACATATGTGCAGAACGGATTTTCATTTTCAAAATTATTCAAGACCACTATTCAAAAAAACTTTAACAGAACAATTTCTAAGCTTATACTAACAATCCAGTATGCCTCGATTGTCGTCCGCAGCTCTGTCTATCTCATCGCTACCTTTCTATTGAACTCAATCTTCCTCACATATTAGAAAACATAGAATATATTTCTCATATGACGGAAAGAACCAGCCAAACATATTTGTAGTAGGGCTATAAAATGCCTTCCCAACAACGCTGCTGTCAGGAATGGATTGCCTTGATTCTCATATCTGCTTCTCGCTCTTATATCTCTTTTTTCGTTTTTGTTCTTTTCTGTTTTTTTTTTTTCTTTTTTTTCTTGTTCATTTTTTATCCCCCCCGAAAAAAAATTTCGGGGGATATAGTCGTCACGCGTTTTTTTTTGTCCGTCCGTCCGTCCGTACGTCCGTCCGTCCGTCCGTTTACATTTCGTTTCCAGATGATAACTTCCCTTGAAATAGTTTGATTGTAACCAAACTTGATATGTGGCTTAAACATATAAAAATACAGGTCAAGTTCGAATCCGGGTTCATCCTGATTAATATTACCAGAGTTATGCCCCTTTTTAATTTAGAAAATCTTATGATTTTTGGTTTCCGGATGGTAACTTCCCTCAAGATAGTTTGATTGTAACCAAAATTGATATGTGGTGCAAACATATCAAAATACGGGTCAAGTTTGAAAATGGGTTTGTCCTGATTAATTTTACCAGAGTTATGACCCTTTTCAACTTAGAAAATCTTATGATTTTTGGTTTCCGGATGATAACTTCCCTTAAGATAGTTTGATTGTAACCAAACTTGATTTTCGGGGGGATCAGCTGCCCCGTGGATGTGGCAGCCCTCTAGTTTTAAATGGGAATGACGGGAAGACAGCCACAAGTGGCTACGCCATCTCCCTGTGGTGCAATCATGTAGTTGTAAATAATGTTACCTGTATGTATATTTTTGTTGGTTTTGATTGTATACATGTTGCACTACTGAATAAAATGAACCTAGGAATCTAGGCCTTTGAAGTTTGACAGAGTGTGTTGTTTACGAACCAATTCTCCGAATGTAAAGTTTGATTAGTTTGAAGTCTTGGAATGCTACTGTTTATAATTAGTTGTGTA
This sequence comes from Pictodentalium vernedei, assembly GCA_031216915.1. Taxonomy (NCBI): domain Eukaryota; kingdom Metazoa; phylum Mollusca; class Scaphopoda; order Dentaliida; family Dentaliidae; genus Pictodentalium; species Pictodentalium vernedei. The sequence continues at coordinate 22,460,918 of CM062293.1, forward strand.
TTGTTCACATTTCTGTGTGCGATTTTGGATTATTTTGCCTATTTCCTCAGAAACAGCTTTTAACTGGTAGAGTGCTAAATTATTTTTGGTCATCAGAAATTGTTCACAAGTCTTTGCCTTGTTACAATTTATGGGAGAGTGCCAACAGGCTCTCTCCCATAAATTGTAACAAGGCAAATCCTTACAGACTAAATAATTTTACATCAAAGACAATACACAGAACATACACGGAATATGGGCCCGCTGAATTATGGCTCTGGTCCTTCATAATAAAGCCCAAATATGGGCTTCCAGCACTCTACCAGTTAAAACCCTTTACCCAACGAATTGGCCTCATCCGTAGACCTGGCATTTTTAGGAGAGCGATTTATTCGCTTGCCTTCTGCTCACCTTAAAAAATTTAAGGAGGGCGCCTCCTGGCCTTAGAAAATAATGATTACCACAATGCCTTTGCCTAAAACCCACATCTTTTAAGATCTCTACTACATGTATGTTAGTGGTCTCTGTAAGATGGCCACACTGCCCCTCACAGAGACTACCTTGTTAACAGCACCAAATAAAATGTACAAAGCCCACTTGACAGAATTCATTAACAGTAAAACATTATTTTGCAATTTTAGCTTTTGTAAGCTTGAGGAGAGCTAATCGCTTGCCTAGGCCATGCGAGGGGGGGGGGGGGGGCATGTTTTATCCCTCCTGCATTTTTAAGAATGCCAGGCCAGCATCCGCCCATGTAATTTACAACTTAAGTAGTTAAAAATATATATATATTTCGAACAATTTCAAGGAAACCATATCATGTGACCCCTCATTGGAACGAGCTCGTTCCAATGAGGGGTCACATGATATGGTTAGGTTGAAATTTTTTGAAAAATTAAAAAAAAAAACACATTAAAATAATAGATTTTGATATCGTCTGCGTTGGGTAAAGGGTTAACCTATTACAGAAAATTCGCATGATATCAAAATTTATTTTTATTTTTTCCCCCAATTCTTAAAACAATTCAACAAAACCTTATAATATAGCCCCCTCCTTGAAACGATATCGATGAGCTCATTCCAATGGGGTGGGGGGGTCTCTTGTTATGATTTTGTTTGAATTTTTTTCTACTGCACAATTTGTACATAATGCTGCGGATGCATCCAATTTGTTAGGTAAGGTTAATTGCTTGCTAGTTTGAACCGAGGCACACAGTTGTCTACTCACAAAAAGTAAAAATTGCAGGTGCGAAGGTGCATAAGAGCAACAGCTCACCTCAAAATTGAAAGAATGTTTTCTAGGGAAGCCTTGGTTACTTATATAGGCAGCCAAGACTTTCCAAGAAACGGCTGCCATGGTTCTTATAGTTTAATGTTGTTTACAAAGGATTACACATTGCAGAACCTTTTCCATAGCATCAACAAGTAATCAATGTTGGAATTGCTCTCCTGAGGATTAACAGATATTCTGAGACAGAAAGTCCTGAAAAGCCCAAAAATTTTGTTTCTGGCAGTCAAAATTTCAAATGTTTTCTTAAATGGGAAGAACAGCAACTGGCTTGACAAGTATTTGCTGTCTCCAGATGAGACTGGTCTAAATGCCTATTTTTTCTTCAAAATTTTGTTCATAAGGCCTAAAAAAAAGTTAAAAATCTGTTTCTCAGACTCTCCCGCATGATCCTTTTGGCTACCGCATGCTCTCTTTTTTATAACCAAAGCAAACCTAAAAAAAAAAAAATTAAATGATTTAGGCCTAAAAAAATAAAAAATCTGTTTCTCAGGCCCTCCCGCGTGGTCCTTTTGGCTGCCACATGCTCTCTTTTTATAACCCATCCAAACCTAAAAAAATCAAAATCGAATGGATTATGTCTGATATTTTACCCAAGTTAATAAAATTGTCCCTTGAGTGCAAGAAGGCTTTGCAATGCTTTAGCATTGCAAAGCCTTCTTGCACTCAAGGGACATAATACACCACACCACCCATGCTATTCTTTAGATTATGGGGCCTAAAACATAAAACAAACCAAGAACATGATCTTTTTAATGGCCAAGAAATAATTACAAAAATAAAAAATAAAATAAAAAAACGGCCGCACGCATGCAATTTTACAAAAAATGGCCTGAGAAACAGAGGATCTACTTTGTGAGGCCTTATGTCTGATATTTTACCCAAGTTAATAAAATCAACAAATTTGTCCCTTTAGTGCAACAAGGCTTTGTAGTGCTTTAGTATTGTAAAGCCTTCTTGCACTCAAGGGACAACATACACCACCACCCATGCTATTCCAGGGTATTTTTTTGTTTCTAAAAATTTGATTAGCAATTTCCATCTTGGTTTCAAAGAGTGATGATAAAAAGTTATATAAGGCCAGTATGAAAGAAAAATGGTTAGCATTTGGACATTTTTGTATAGCATTTTGCAATGCGAATCCAGTCATCAAATACCCTGTATTCTGTAGATTATGAGGCCTGAAACCAGTCTTTCGATTTTGAAAATCGTAGGCGCGATATACATCGCTCGCTACTATTTGAAGTGAGGCGCGCTATCCTGTATCCAGCCCCGTCGAGTGATGGTCGTGTTGTTGGCAAGAACAATTAACATGCAAATTGCAATGAAGAATGCATCCAGTAATTGACAGCACTGTGCATTCAGTACGGTATTTGGGCACCTCCATATTGAATGGCAACATGGAAGCCGGGCGATTTGGTGCTTTCATGGTTTTCATTAACCCTTTACCTAACGCTAGTAGCAGACGACACTCGTAAAAAAATTCTCGTATAACTAAACAATTTCATTTTTTGCTTCCAAAACATAGGTTGTGCCCCCTCATTGGAACGAGCGCGACGCGCTCGTTCCAATGAGGGGTCACAACCTATGTTTTGGAAGCAAAAAATGAAAATATTAAAAAAAAATTAAATGGCGATTTTCATGTATAGCGCTGGCCGGTATTGGCCGTTACGTTAGGTAAAGGGTTAAATGAATCCCAACTTTTGGGTCATGACGATGTATTATGCTCCAAGTAACAAAAGAAAAGAGCACACTGCGGCTGTAATTTATGCAGAGCTAATAAATTTGCTCCATTGGTGAATACTGAATGGTGATGGTCCAGGGAGCACGAACCTCTCAGAGAACGCCAGGTTTTTCCAAACAGTAGAAATAAATAGGATTTATGCTGAATACATTCACACTGTTACTAAAACCCACTGCCAAATATTCGTCCATTGTTACCTAATAAAAAATAATTGGCTGTTCACACAGAAATGATATCTCAACTGGATTGAATTACCAGATTTTGATCACTCTCTTGGCAGAACCGAGGCGCGCTGTTGTTGGCTCGCAAGCAGTTAACATTGCGGGTGCCATGGCGCGCAAGAGCGATAGCGCGCCTCAAAATCGAAAGACTGCTGAAACATAAAACAAACCAAGAATATGAACTTTTGATGGCAAATAAATAAATATAAAAACAAAAAATAAATTAAAACCGCCCGCCCACATGCAATTTTACAGAAAATAGCTTGAGAAACAGAAGATCTACTTTGTGGGGGCCTAAGTTTCACACCTTTTTTTTTAAATTCCTCATTTTCGTCTGTTCGCAGCAAAATTTTTTTACATTTCCTCTGAATTAAATTGCATAAGTTTCTGCAGTTGTCATGTAACACAGAAAAGCAAAATTTGATTGTATTGACCACAGTGTAAAATAGATTCAGGAGCTGTTTATGAAAATGAACATATCATTTTATGTCAAATAATAGATTGCAGTGTAATTCGGTGTTTATTAAATGAAACGTGAGCTGAAATACAATTTTCAGACATGAAATTAAGTAACATAAAATTTAATAAAATAATCAATTCCTCTTTATTGACTGTTCAATTTATTAAGCTGGAATTCTCTGTGTGCGTTTGCGATGTTATGTCTGCGCTCATTCATTCAATTTTTTTTCACATGTTATCCAATAATTATATTTGCTTTAATTCTATCTAATTTTCTATAATTGTATACAGTTGCTAAAAATATTTCAATGGATTTTTTTTCACTACACAATATAAAGACTTCGTGAATTAAATATGTGCAATCAGAACATGTTGTGTGTACAGTACACTTCAGTTTGAGAACATCATTAAATAGATTTTTTTTACAGCTTATTAAACACAGCAGCTTGATCTCTAGATTTACCTATGGTTGTCATAATAGCAGGCATGTAGCCAGGTATCCATATCTGGGAAGGGGGCATATGGATTTTTTGGGGTGATACAAGCATTTTCTTGCCGAAAGCATATCAGAAAGATCAAAACATTGAGTCATGGAAAGGTAACTTGTGTTAGTGGGGCCTGGGGTAGCATATTTTACAACAAAATATCCAGCACTAAATATTAAAAAATATGCCCTTAATGAAGTTGTGTTGAGGCTTGAAAAAATTTCAAGCATTGTATGTCATTTGTAAATTCACTAGTTGACGTCCCATGCAGACTTCAGAGTATAGAATTTAAGATTTTTAGGGAGAGGTGGAGATTTAAGGGGGAGGGGTAGGGCAATGCCATTACATTATACGGGATGGGAGGTTACTACTAAAACACTGGGGAGAGATTTTCCACTCAAGATAAATCTTAACCTTTAATCCTTTACCCATCGAATCCGCCACCTCCGCCTGCATAATATGCAAATTCAGCACCTGAAAAATTATTTTTCAAAAAATTTCAATAAAACCATATCATGTGACCCCCTCATTGGAACGAGCTCATTGAGCTCGTTCCAATGAGGGGTCACATGATATGGTTTTGTTGAAATTTTTTGAAAAATTAAAAAAAATTATATTTAAAATAATAAATTTTAATATCGTCTGCGTTGGGTAAAGGGTTAAGGCAATCATTTTTTTCTAAGGCTAGGAGGACTATTTTTTGCCCTCCTCAATTTTTTTAAGGTGAGCAGTAGGTGAGCGAATAAATCGCTCTCCTGAAAATGCCAGGCCTGTTCAGGGTGGTAAATCACTTGCCTACACTTTTCTTACTGCAGGGCCTTTTTTGGGGGTGTCTGAACCTTGGCTTGTTTAGGCTTTGAAATAATTTTTTTTTATACGTCCAAGAAAATTAGATTTCTAAAATATTTGATGGAAATGAGGGCTCTTGATTCAGTCAGCCTCTGAGACAAGATATGAGTATTAAGTCAACACGAAATGTTATATAGAGGCATGTTTTACAGCCAGATTTTATAATTACAGCATTCATCATCAATTATTGAACGAACTCATTCCAATGAGGGGTTTCATGATATGGTTTTGAAATTTTTTGAAAAAGAATATTTGTTTTGTTGACATTTTTTGGAAAATTTAAAAAAAATGATATTTAAAATAATAAATTTTGATATCGTCTGCGTTACATAAAGGGTTAAGGGCCTACTTCTAACCTAGTCCTCTTTTTACTGCAACAGAACACTATGCTGACTTTGGAGAAACTAGCAAGTTACATTGTACATACCTTGGGAGTTTTTTCTAGCAAGTCTTGGTTTCCTGTGTAGGCAGTAGGGCTGTCGCGACTATCATTTTTTTGTAATCGACTAATCGTGACCAGTAATCGACGGTTAGTCGATTAATAGTCGCTTCCCATGATTTTTTAGCAAATCATTCTTCTGTTCATATAACTCTGAAAATGACAATGGCACCAGTGTGTTCAGACGAAGTGGGGTTGTGGGAACAACAAATCGGTCCCGGCTGAAGCTACATGTAGTCCAATCTTGGACCCACAGTCCGTAATATAATTTTTGGGGTTGGTACGTCCTGTAGGACGTACCAACCCCAAAAATAATATTACTGACTGCGGGTCCAAGTTTGAACTAGACTGAAGCCGATGAATTAAAATGAATTTACCAAAGAACGTTCCTGCATATGTTTCCTTTCTGGAATAAGTTTCTCGAAATTTTGAACATTGAGATCTATGCATTCCCTCGTCAGTTGTTAAAATTGGATCTTAGTCTGAAGTTCCAAACTTTGAGAAGTGATCTGACGTTCTGACTTTCGTCATAATTTTGTCACTTCCGCGCTTTGGGTTTTCCAATGGGTGCATTCGTGTGTACAAGACTGGAGAAATTCAGAAGAATCTATTCTTCTCGAGTAACTGTGAGTGTTCTTTCTTACACAGTCAGTGACAGTCGTACATTCTTCCGGATATGAATGTTAACTATGGTTAGATATTTAAAGTTATTCACCTTCATTGATCATTCACCTCACAAAACAATGCAATTTAGCCCCAACGTGTAGTAGACATGTACCACCTTGAAAATGAACGACGATCGACTAAAAATAAAAAACGTCGACTACTTCAATAGTCGACGGTTAGTCGACTAATCGAATAATCGCGACAGCCCTAGTAGGCAGCCAAGACTTTCCTAGAAACAGCAACAAAGCCACAGGATGTGAACTGTCAAAAAGTAGAAAAATCTGTATAAATTTCTCCAGGCCTTACAGGGTAAGTATTAGGCATGGCAATCAACAATGCCATTATAAATACTGTGGCAGATATCTGACACTGCCAAAAGTACATTTACTGGGCCTTCACAGTCAAAAAATGTTTGCACTCCCAGCTCACAACATCCCTTAGTGCTACAAATATTCACACTGCACAATCAGTATATAGAGAATCTCTGATGAGTCACGATCATCATGCTCATTCCAGTGAGGACCAAAAGCTCTGTTTTCGTTCCAAAAAGAAAATATTTAGTTATGGCCACACAAAGTAGATCTGTTTCTCAGGCCATTATTTGTGAAATTGCATGCGGGCGAGCGTTTTTTTATTTTATTTTTTATTTCAGTAATTACTTTTTAGCCATCAAAAGTTCATGTTCTTGGTTCAAGTTTTAGGCCTCATAATCTACAGAACAGCATGGGTGGTGGTGTATTTTATCCCTTGAGTGCAAGAAGGCTTTGCAATGCTAAAGCATTGCAAAGCCTTCTTGCACTCAAGGGACAAATTCATCAATTTTTTTAACTCTGGTAAAATATCAGACATAAACCATTAAATTTTATTTTTTTTGAAGTTTAAATTGGTTATAAAAAAGAGAGCATGCAGCAGCCAAAAGGACCATGCGGGTAGGCCTGAGAAACAGATTTTTTTTTGTTAGGCCTATTCAGAAATGTTTTCAGCAAATGTTTTCTACTTTTTGTAATAGGTAGACAGTTAATGAAAGATAACAGATTAACCCTTTATCTAACACAGTATTTTTAAAAAATAAATTAAATTTCACATTTTTCGAAAATAGATTTAACCCTTTTTCAATAAAACCATACAAATATGGATATCATTAGAACCAGCTCATTGAGCTGGTTCTTATGATATCCATATTTGTATGGTTTATTGAGGAACTTCCGAGATATATTAGGCTGTGGAAGGCTTTTTCTAGTTCTAGTTAATTTTCAGGCCATTTTTGGCTGCTATGATAGGTAAAGGGTTTCTTCAATTCTGCTTCTGAAACTAACTCACTCACAATGTTATGACCTCGACAATGACTTCTGACATATCTTTCCCTTATTAGGCGTGTTGTGAACGATATTTTCCAAAATGAGGTATTTGATGATGATCATGTGGTATTTTTTATGGTTGTTGTCATTAACAGGGCTTATATTTCATCTAAATTTGGGAGAATCCATTTGGATTCTTGCGAAAATGGTTGCGAGAATGTATACCTGCTATGAGTGTCCCAGGATCCCATGGTGCTACCCTGGTTGAACCCCTGTTGTATACTGTTACCATAATATATGTTAACCCTTTAACCAACACAGCTTTTTAATTTTTAAAACAACTGAATTATTTTTTAAAAAATAAACAGCATTTTCCAATAAAACCTTACAAATATGGATGTCAATGGAACTTTCTTATTGTGCATGTTCCAATGACAGCTATATTTGTGCAATTTTATTGACAAAGTGTCAGGATATTTCAGGTACAGTGGAGCCTACTTAATTGGATATCTCTTAATTGTATATCCCTGTTAATTGAATATAATTTTCAAACACAAAACCATTTACTATACCTTCAATACAAATTTGATCTGTTAACTGCATATGGGTTGAAGAGTAAACTCCTGTTAATTGTATATAAATTTTTGTAATATGTCGAAAAAATTACTGTGACACGCATCAAATTCCCCTTATTTATCAACCTTTTTGGCCTCACTACATCCAATACAGGCATTTATTCTATTCTATGAGCTCTGTCAAACAAGATATAATAGAATAAATGCACAGTTTACCTCCAGAACACAGGAAACTGACCAAATCCCTGTTAATTGTATACTCCTGTTAATTGAATAATTTTCTCTGGCAAAATGGATATTCAATTTAGAGGGTTCTACTGTATTGTTTGCCTTGTATTGGTTAATCTGCTGCCGCAATGTTAGGTAAAATGGTAACTTTGTTCCTTGTGCGAGACATTTAATCCTGATTGTTCATATGGCACTGGGGGCGTGGTGGCTCAGTAGGTAGAGGTGCAGGCTGCAAGCCGAGAGGCCCTCGGTTGAAATCCCACCTGCGGCAATCGCGTTGTGTCCTTGGGCAAGACATTTCACCCCCATTGCCCACGTGGGGGCACGGTGACGCTGTGTACTAAGGCGTACTGCACGTCGATGGTGCACCTGTCTTCAACCAATGCTAACCCTGCTTGTGTGGAGTTAGTATGTTGGGGAGCTGACAGTTGCTCGGTGGTTCTCTCCGGGTACTCTGGCTTCCTCCACCAGTAAAATTGTCGAGGTCATGATTAGCCATTGTGCAAAAGCATGTGACCTTAAACACCAATAAATAAATAAATAAATCATATGGCATAAGGTATACTGCATGTTGATGGTGCACTTCTCTTCAACCAATGCTAACCCTCTTTGTTCAAAGTTAATACACCGGGGAGTCTGACAGTTGCTTACCATGGATCAGTGGTTCTCTGTGAGTACTCCAGTTTCCTCCACATGTAAAATTGTCCGACGCAAGGTGATCCTGGCTGTCAAAAGTGTCCTTAAACCGAAATATTAAATAAACTTATTTATTGGTGTCTAATGTCACATACTTTTGCACAATGGCTAATCGTGACCATGACAGTTTTACCGGCGGAGGAAGCCGAAGTACCCAGAGAGAACCACCGAGCATCAACGAGCAACTGTCACCTCCTCAACATTCTAACTCTGTTCAAGCTTCGCTCAAGCACGGTTACAGTGGTTGAAGACATGTGCACCTCGACGAGCAGTACATCTTAGTACACAGTGTCATCGTGCCACTATGCAGGCAACTGGGATTAAGTGCTTTGCCCAAAGACACAATGCCAGTCATCCTGGACGGGGATCGAGCTTGGGACCTCTAGCATAGAAATCCAACAGTCTACCACTGAGCCACTGTGCTCCCTATTAAATAAATGAATGTATGAATGTATACAGCAAATGACTTAACATTGTTTCTACATCATTATTGGCTGCCTGAATAGGCAGCCAACAATGATGTGAAAACATTGGCAAGATAAATGCAGCCTACGGGTTGAGTTCTCAAGCAAAAATACATTTGGGGCAACTTTTCCAAAGAAATATAAAAGTGGCAGTTTTTTGCTGTGTGGAGACTTTAGGTTCAACAAAGTTGTTCCTGTATTTTTTCATTTATTTATTTATTTATTGGTGTTTAAGGTCATATACTTATGCACAATGGCTAATCATGACCGTGACAGTTTTACGGGTGGAGGAAGCCAGAGTACCTGGAGAGAACCACTGAGCAATGACGAGCAGTGCCAGCTTCCCAACATCATAACTCTACACTGCAGCACAGGCAGGGGTAGATTGGTTGAAGACATGTGTACCATCGACGTGCAGTATGCCTTAGTACACAGCGTCATCGTGCCCCCATGTGGACAATCGGGGTTAAGTACTTTGCCCAAGGACACAATGCAGGAGTCCGAATCGATCGCTCAGACAGTCACCCATCCAGGGACTAACCGGGCTCAACGTTGCTTAACTTCGGTGATCTAACGAGGACCGGTTATCGCGACGCCACCTGTTCCAATATAAAAGGGATATAACCTTTGCATTGAACAAAAAAAAACAAATCAGAAATTCTTTCTGTTTACCAAAACCATTATTGAGAGACGTATTACTATTATATTTGCTTTTTATTTTCAGATACTTGCTTGTGGGTGCTTGGGTGTAGGAATATGGCTGTTAGTCACAGAATACAATGCCCGAGAGGTGTCAGTGTTATTCGACTCAAAGTTTTTCGAGATTGCCACTTATCTTCTTGTAGGAGGTGGTGGCTTTATTGCACTCTTAGCATTCTGTGGTTGTTGTGGAACTTTAAAAACAGATAAATGTGTCTTAGGATTTGTAAGTATTGCAAGTTTTGTGGTTGAATTTAACCCCCTACCCAACACACATGATATATAGAGGATATCTAGTGTTTTTGAGTGGATACCAAAAATTATCTCATGAGTGACCAAGACAAATGTTTATTCTTTTTTATAAGAACCTGATAATTCCACTCGTTTCAACCTTGAATTGATACATGAAAGTAAACAGCACATTGATATGAGGAAGTCCATTGATCGATACTCGGAACAGATAGCATCTTGCGATCTGATTCAGTTAACGGGTTTCTAGTCCAAACATGGCCTGAAAGTCTATAATATAAGTTTTTGGTTCGGTACATTCTTTGAAAGGACGTACCAAACCAAAAACTTATATTATGGACATTCAGGCCATCTTTGGACTAGCAGGTTTCCTGCATCAATTCAAGGTGAGTACATGTTGAATCATTGCTGGAAATGATCGGTATCCACTCAAAAACACTAGATTTTCTTTTCATTATAAGTTTCTAGAACAAATTGATCATTTCCAGTGATAATTTGGTTCATTCACCTTGAAGTGATGCTTTGGAAGAGGCCATTTTGATTGATACCGTGAAAGTGAAAATTTCTATATCTTCTCAGTGGGGAATACGATTTCTATCTTTCCGCATTTTTTTCAATAATTATCGTTTAGTGTATAATAAAAAAATTATTATTTTAATTATTGTTTTTAAAAAAATTGCAACAAAACATATATATCATGTGACTCGTCATTGTACTGCACGTTGATGGTGCACTTGTCTTCAACCAATGCTAACCCTACTTGTGTGGAGTTAGTATGTTGGGGAGCTGACAGTTGCAGCATCTCTTAGAAAGCTCTTTATACAGAGAGCTTTTCAAGTAACTTGGTAGTTGTTTTTAGGCAAGTCTTGGCTGCCTATATAGGCAGCCAAGACTTGCCAAAAAACAGCAGCAAAGTCATGGTTTTGGCTGTCAAAGTGTAGCAAAAATATTTTTAAATCTCTAGGCCCCAAAGGGTTAAACTTTACCTAATATAATTTACCAGTACTATTCACAAAAATTCCTATTCTAATCTTGTTTTTCAATTTTTCAACAAAAACATAGTTGATGACCCCTTGTTGGCTGCAGAATGTAAACTGTGTGAGACAAAAAATGAAAATGTTCAGTGATTGAAGACACTTATGTGCAGATACCTTTACAGCAACAGCTCTGTAGCTGATTGTCATAGCATACCATCATACATGGTGATAACATAGAATAACAATTCATTGTGTGCACCTATATGGCATTTGAAAAAACCAAGACTGTAGAGTTATCTTTTTGAAGTTTATCCTTCACAGTTTTTGCTACAGATGCTAGAAGTGGTTTAACTCTTAACCCGCTGAGTATTTTCTAGATATTTTTCATCAAATCTTGTCATGGCTGCTGTGAAGCAGCCAAGACTACATTTGATGAGAAATTAATCTAAAATTAACTCAAGAAATTATTGGTCAAAAAGTCCATTCAATTTAAGGTGGAAATTTGGTTAACTCTTAACCTACTAAGTATTTTGAATATATTTTTCAAATTTAGTCATGGCTGCTTTGAAGCAGCCATGACTAAATCTGATATAAAAATCAATCAAAATTTAACTCAAGAAATCATTGGTGAAAAATCCATTGAATTTACAGTTGCAAAATTTGATTAAGTGTGCCCAAATTGTGCTTATTTAAGTGGTAAGTGAAATCCTGTTCTGGGCAGAAATATCCCTCAGCAGCATGCAAGGAGTTAAATGTGCCCAATTCATACTTATTTAAGTGGCAAGAGACTTTATGGCCTCGGTGGGATTATCCACCAGCACCATGCAAGGAGTTAAAGATATGTTGCAGAATTTACCCATTATGCCTTTAAAAAATAAGCTTGAACTGAAATTTTCTCTGTTAGTTTATGCTGTGTTTTACATCAATATTGTAGACATGAAATGATAGTGCATATTAGTTAACCCTTTATACCTAACAAATCATCTGCCCGCATTGTTTACACATTTAGCAGTTGGAAAAAAAAAAGATTTTTCCAAAAATTTTAACAAAACCATATCATGTGACCCCCTCATTTGAACCAGAAGATCCACAGTTTCATCCTGCCAGGCACAACTGCATTGTGTCCTTGGGCATGGCACTTAATCCCAATTGCCAGTGTCTTCAACCAATGCTACCCCAACTTGTGTGAAGTTATATTTCAACAAAACCATATCATGTGACACCCTCATTGGAACGAACTTGATGAGCTTCTTCCAGTGATGGGCCACATGATAAGGTTTTGTTGAAATATTCTGAAATGTAATCTTTATGCTCTCCGTAAAAATTTCAGGAGAGCATGTAGTCACCGCTTTATCTTTCCTTTCTTCCTGCATCCATCTGTCCTCAGCGATATCTGCGGGTGGATGAATTTCAATGAAATTTGTATGAGGGATCCTTGGGACAAGCCACTCCTGCACATGTTATAAAAAAGCATATTTTTAAGCAGAGTGACAGTTGTCAATTTTTCTTGATTTTTAGCTCAACTTGACAAAGTCAAGCTGAGCTATTGCCATCACTTCTCGTCTGTCGGCGTACGTACATATGTACATACGTACATACATCCACAATTTCATTTGGCATACCTCATAGGTCGCATTTACGATCAGATCGCTTTGAAGCTTGGTATGCTTGTTTGGGGTGACCTCTAGATGGGAGCTATCGATTTTCTTCAATTTCCGTCAAAAAATGTTGCCACGGCCAACGTTCTTAGAACTTAGTTTAGTCAGACCACAATATTTCCCTTTGGCACACCCTACAAGGCACATTTATGATTGGATCGCTTTGAAACCTGGCATGCTTGTTTGGGGTGACCTTTAGATGGCAGCTATCAATTTTTTTCCATTTCCGTCAAAAAATGTTGCCACAGCCAATGTTCAAAGAACGTAGTTTAGTCAGAAGACCTCAATATTTCCCTTTGGTACACCCTACAGGGCACATTTATGATCAGATTGCTTTGAAACCTGGCATGCTTGTTTGGCGTGACCTCTAGATGGGAGCTATAGATTTTCTTCCATTTCCGTCTAAAAAAGGTTGCCATGGACAACGTTCTTAGAACTTAGTTTAGTCAGACTTCAATATTCCCTTTGGCACACCCTACAGGGCACATTTATGATCGGATTGCTTTGAAACCTGGCATGCTTATTTGGAGTGACCTCTAGAAGGGAGCTATCGATTTTCTTCCATTTCCATCGAAAAATGTTGCCGTGGCCAACATTCTTAGAACTTAGTTTAGTCAGACCTCAATATTTCCCTTTGGCTCACCCTACAGGGCACATTTATGTTCGGATTGCATTGAAACCAGTCATGCTTGTTTGGGGTGACCTCTAGATTGGAGCTATCGATTTTCTTTCAATTCCGTCTGTCAAAAAATCTTTGAACTTTAGTTTAGTCAAGCATCAATATATTCCTTTTTGGCATGCCCTACAGGGCACATTTATGATCAGATCGGTTTGAAACTTTGTATGTATGTTTGGGGTTACCTCTAGATGGGAGCTATTGATTTTCTTCGATTTCTGTCAAAAAATGTTGCCACTGGCAATGACCTTCGATTAACTTAGTAAAAACTTAGTGCAGTTAAGCATCAATATTTCCATTTGACACACCCTTCAGGGCACATTTAAGATTGGATCACTTGCAAACTTGGTGTGCTTGTGTGGGGTGACATCTATATGGGAGATGTCGATTTTCTTTAATTTCTGTCAAAAAATGTTGCCTTTGACCTTTGAACTTAGTTTAGTCAGACCTCAATATTTCCCTTTAACACACCCTTCAGGGCACATTTATGATCGGATCACTTTGAAACTTGGTATGTGTGTTTGTGTTGATCTTTAGATGTGAGCTATTTTTTCATTTCCATAAAAAGTTATTGTTGTTATCACCAGCCTTTGAACTTACTGCATTTGTGCATCAACTTATCCCTTTTGCACTCTCTGCAGGGTATATTTATGAATTTCCATTAAAAAAAAAAAAAAACCCATTGCCACAAAGCAATGACCTTCTGCTTAGTGCTTTTGTGCATTAACATCTTCCTTTGACATGCCTCTGAGGGCACATTCATTATCAGGTTGTTTTGAAACTTTGTATGCTTATGCAGGGTGACAAAGATAGGAGCTATTGATTTTCTTTTCATTTCCATCAGAAACTGTTGCTGTTAGCAACAATCTTTGAATTTATTGCATTTGTGTATCAACATTCTTCCTTTAGCCTGTCTTACAGTTTACATTTAAAAATACATGGATTACTCTGATGTTGTACACACACAATGTTGTTATGTTGAAATTTCATCAAATAACATTGGTACCAATGATCTTCAATTTTGCCATTTCATTTATAACTTACCAAGTTCAAGTTAGTTAAGTTGAGCTACAGTGTCATTGACACTTTCATTTTTTCCATCTAGCAATATCTCAGCAGTGAGTGGATGGAAATCAATGAAATTTGGTGTATGGGATCCTTCTGACAAGTCACTCCTGCACATGTTATAAAAAGGCCACTTTTTCTGTCCATCCATCCACCTGTCCATCCATCTGTCTGGCCATCCATCCATCCAACCGTTCATCTGTCTGCAGCGATATCTCAGAAGTGAGTGGATGGATTTCAATGAAATTTGGTATGAGGGATCCTTCTGTTGAGCTGCTCATGCAGATATAAAAAATTGCCACATATTTTTCCCAGATTTATGGTCCTGGCATTTCAAAGACATGTGCCAAATGATTTCCCATAGCAAGGTACCACCATTTTACGAATCTGCTTGTTAACTAAGTCAACTGTCGGGGGAGCATCCATCAGTTTTACTGATTTTCTTGTTTTCTACTGATGAATCTGTATATAACGCTGGCAAAGGTGTCCGGTTCGCTAGGTAAAAGGTTAAGAGTTTGTGCATTTTGCATCTGTCTCTCAGAACCATGGATTAACCCTTTACCCAACGCAGACGATATCCAAATTTATTATTTTAAATATCATTTTTCAAATTTTTTCAAAAAATTTCAACAAAACCATATCATGTGACCTCTCGTTGGAACGAGCTCAACGAGCCCGTTCCAACGAGGGGTCACATGATATGGTTTTGTTGAAATTTTTTGAAAAATAATATTTTTTTCAACTGCTGAATTCGTATATTACGCAGGCGGATGCGGGCGATTCGTTGGGTGAAGGGTTAATGTAAACAAAGAATTGATTTAATAATGGCCTAAGCCTTTCAAGGGTAAGGCTGTGCTAAAATGTGGACCCATTTATGTAACTGCTGGGTAAATGCTGGTTGTAATGAGATAATAATTGGTTATCCACTACCATTCTTGCATATTATGAGATAGAAACAGTGAAAATTTATGAGCAGTTTTCACAGTAATTATTGCTGAATCAAGAGCAGAAAATTAAATTATTTTCAGGTATGCCATGTGTTACCATGTTATTGAAATCTGTTAACACAAACTAATATGTGGTACATGTACTGGAGAAAAACTTACACCTTATCGTAGAGCATGCATGGATTCTTTTGGGTATCTACAGGGTCATTTATGGGACCGTTTCCCAATGACATTTTTGCCTGACTTTTTTCCCAGTTCTTAGCCCTAAATTTCCTAGTCTCAGTTCTCACTCAAACAAAAATTGAATGCGCAACTGGTGCCCTGGGCTGGGTAGGCATATGGCGTCAGAAAACCATTGGTTATCTAAGGCCTTATGACCACCCAGTTCAGGTCACCAATTGTACATTAAATTTAAGTTGCTTGCCTAACGTAGTCTCTCAACCCTTTACCCAACGTAGACGATATCAAAATTTATTATTTTAAATATCATTTTTTAAAATTTTTCAAAAAATTTCAACAAAACCATATCATGTGACCCCTCGTTGGAACGAGCTCAACGAGCTCGTTCCAACGAGGGGTTACATGATGTGGTTTTGTTAAAATTTTTTGAAAAATAATATTTTTTGAGCTGCTGAATTTTCATATTACCCGGGCGGATGCGGCCGATTTGTTGGGTAAAGGGTTAATTCAAAGGCAAATGACAAGTTCTTCTTCAATAGTACTTATAGGAACAGTTTAATAGAGGCTGCAGAGACTGTATGAACATGATTCCATGTGACTGTTGGTTACAAAACTTACTTGTAATATACATGCAGTTGTTTAGGTATCGGTCTTAATGTTCTCTGCTCAATTCAAATGTAAAATTTATTAGTCTGTTTGTTTTATATTATTATAATTATATACAAATAATCTTTGGGTTAGGATTCAACGAAAAATATTCCAAATTTATAAATAAATTACAACTTGGATTCCATCCCATGGGTGTTGTATATGTAAGATGATTGTTAGTAATGTTAATGAGTTGGGTGGCCTATTGATTATGATATCGAAATATTAAATTAATATTGGGGTTCTTGGTGATCCTGTATAGTGTCCAATCTGGCTATAACACCTCTATGAGCATGTCATTGGTCGTGGAGTATAGCAGTTTCTAGGATTCTGGGAACTGGTCGGTAGATTCTTTATGGTATCCTTGGAATTCTTATATATTGGGGTTATATTTTTTTTCCCTTAGTAGTAATCTATGGGCATGCCTCACTCTTAATACATCATAATATCATATATGAGATGGGAAAAGAAAAAAAAAGGAGGAAAGAAAAACATTTATATATAATTTGGGTTAAGACCTCGATTTTTGAATACACTTACTACTTACAAAAATGTTTCCCTGTCAGTTTTGCGTCCGTTAAAAGAAGTTACGTTTCTCTGTTGCATTCCCATTTGATGTTGTTGGTGTTCAAAAACAGACTATTTTTTTCAAAATTTTGACATTTAGTAGCCCATGGAGGGTTAACAAATGCTTACCGGAATAATTTATCAACTGGTAATGTGACACCGAGACCTATCAATGGCCATTTCTCTTGAAAACCCTACCAGATGTTTGTAAAGAAATCCAGGTAAAACATAAATTTTGAAGCTTTTGATGGGTATCACTATTAACAACCACAAAACAGATTAACGCTTGTTTTTTTGAATACCCTTATTACTTACAAAAATGCTCCTCGGTGAATTCCACTTCCAACAAAGGAGATTATGTTTATTTCTCGGGTACAGGTTGGGTGCTGTTCGTGTCTGAAAACAGCCCATAAATTTCTTACTCTGTTTGTTTTGTATGTTTTTTTCCCCTCCAAAACAAATTCCCATTTGGAGTCCCTATGATTCAGATTTGCCCAATGGCATGGGACTGGACCCTATCCCAATGAGGACAGAAGAATCTCTGACATGAAAATGCTTCTCAGAACACACTGTGAGTCAGACCATACCTGCTGAACTGTCAAACTATTTATTTGGGAAGATGTGTATATAGGACAATTTATTGAACAATTTAGCTGTCTGAATGTAGCGACCATCCACTAAAGATGGTCACTATATTCAGATGTTAGAACACTACGAGATTTTCTTGAATGGCATGAGAGAGGGACAAATATAAATTTTGTTGAAAAATCTATGGTATACCAATGTGATAACATTCATTAGTTTAAGTAATGCAAAATGATTTTCAGTGACATTGTGCTACTATAATATACCACTCTTTTCAACCACTGTTAGTGTGTAGATAAATGAATTCTGTCGAGCAGTTCTGGACAAAGTTCATTTGTATACGCACCTCAAAATACTTTCTATGAATACTCTGTACTAACAGACACTGCATAGGATGTCAAAGAAGTAAAGGATGTCAAAATTCTGTGAGTCAGAAAAACTGAAGTGAACTTATAGATTTTATAGGATTGTAAGGCCAAAGAAAGTTAAGGATCTGTTTCTTAGGCCTTCCTGCATAGTCATTTTGGCTGAAACATGCTCTCTTTTTATAAATCAACACAAACTTGGAAAAGTAAAAATTAAATGGTTTAGGCCTCACAAAGTAGATCTTCTGTTTATCAGGTCATTTTTTGTAAAACTGCATGCGGGCGGGCGTTTTTTTATTTTATTTTTTTATTTTTGTAATTATTCTTTACCATTCAAAAGTTCATGTTCTTGGTTTGTTTTATGTTTTAGGCCTCATAACCTACAGAATAGCATGAGTAGTGGTGTATTACATCCTTTGAGTGCAAGAAGGCTTTGCAATGCTAAAGCATTGCAAAGCCTTATTGCACTCAAGGGACAATTTTATTAACATGGGTAAAATATCAGACATAAACCATTTGATTTTGATTTTTTTAAGTTTGGATTGGTTATAAAAAGAGAGCATGCAGCAGCCAAAAGGACCATGCGAGAGGGCCTGAGAAACAGATTTTTATTTTTTTAGGCCTTATGTCTGATATTTTACTAAAGTTAATAAAATTGATAAATTTGTTCCTTGAGTGCAACAAGGCTTTGCAGTGCTTTAGCATTGCAAAGCCTTCTTGCATTTAAGAGACAAAATATCCCACCACCCATGCTATTCTGTAGATTATGACCTAAAACATAAAACAAACCAAGAATATGAACTTTTGATGGCAAAGAAAGAATTACGAAAATAAAAAATAAAATAAAAAAATGCCCACCTGCATGCAATTTTACAAAAAATGACCCAAAAATCAAAAGATCTACATTGTGGGGCCTAATTCTGCAAAATTTCCATGCTGGATTAATGAGTGAAAATTCATGACACTGTTAGTTGGTAACCAGTTGTGAACTGGTTAACCATGTCAGAACTAAAGAAGACTAACGAGAGAATCACTTTTTATATAATACCAGACACATATGTTGTTTTGGAATTATCAAGCCATGAGAGAAAATAGAATTAGCGGTTTCTACCATATCTTACTCCAGTTGCATCTAAAGAGGAACGTTTTTATTGGAAATCTAAAATGACAAGATTTTATCACACCAGTGATTTGTGATGAGGGTTGGCGTGTAATCATCAATCGATTGTGATCTTATTATTGAAATATACTAAAGTTTATATTCTTTATGTGTTTACTTGAGAAATATAGAAATTTTTCCAGTGATACAGCAATCATATCTTACTGTGAATCAATTCTTCGTATATCGTTACTGCTGTTTACCGATAATGATGTTGATTTTATCATTAGTAACAGATTTTGACATATGAGTGCAAGTATAGGCTTAACTGGTAGAGTGCTAAATTATTTTTGGTCATCCAAATTTGTCCACGTCTCTTTGCCTTGTTATAATTTATGGGAGAGTGCCTAGTGGCACTCTCCCATAAATTGTAACAAGGCAAACCTTCACTGACTAAATAATGTTAATTCCAAATTAATATGAAGCATATCCACAGAATATGAAGCCATCAAGTTGTGGCACCTGTACTTCAGAATAAAGCCCAAATGTGGGCTACCAGCACTCTACCAGTAAAATCTTTAAAAATCTTCTCATGAACCAGCAGTAGCAGAGACTTGATATTTGGTGTGCAGCTTCTTTTTGAGGTGTAGACTCAGATTTGTTCAAGAGAAGTTCGAGGAGCTATATTTGTCTTCGTTATGGGAGGGGCAAGAATTTTCGCCAAGCCCAATATTTATATTTTCCAAACTGAGAGGCAGATTTGAACCAAATTTGATATGAGGGCATATTGAGTCATAAGTACTTAATTTAAGCCTAAATAATTTAAATTCTAAAATAATATGACGCACATCCAGTCGTCCATAGAATATGAAGCCATTAAGTTGCAGCACCTGCACTACAGAATAAAGCCCAAATATGGGCTTCCAGCAATCTACCAGTTAACTCTCTATCCACTGTTGTCTTAACTTGTTGACTGCTACAAGCCACTATCATGGCTCTATGACAGTTGAAAGCCACTTTGATTGTTTTGCACCGTATGAGTCAGTTTGTTTTTGCTCAGCAGTAGAAAAGAAATATCTACATGGAATTGTATTGTTAAAATTTATTGGAGAGTACCTAACTACATGTTATCCCTTTAGTGTAACAAGATTTCCTCTGCAATGTTTAGCATTGCAGCTGGCGCCTTGATGCACGCAAGATGTGATGTATTCCATTAACCCTTAAGGGCCAAGCCAGGATATAGGATGTCGGACACGGACAAAGTCCAGCTCAGTTATGCGTTTGTCAGACAGTCAGTTGCTTGCACCCGTCACTGTTTCCATGCCCTGTTTTCATAATTAAGTGGGCAGTGATACGTGCCGCGTGGGAATCAAAGGTGAATTATCGCTCACATCTATTTTTGTTCATTGAAAGTAAAAATCCATAACAGTTTATTTCCCGTCATCATAATACACGACAAACATTTACGAATTCCATATACCACATTATAAAAATTCAATGCAAAACCAAAACATAAAACAAAGATTTTGTAGATGGACACTTTCCCAGGGGATTATTCCCGCAAATTATTGAGCATGCAGTGCTTCCCTTTGATTTTAATTTCCGTATTCACAATTGTCAAATGCAACCAGAATGCAGTGTTTTCAATTGAAGTACTGTCATCACACTAACTTATCAATGATATAGTATAAACCCTTCAAGGTATGTGTTATATTTTCTTAATTATAATTAGAATGTCAAACCCAGATCTAATTTCAGTGGATGGCACCTATTCTTTGCTGGTAAGATTTTACCCCTCTAAGTGTCCGACGGGAGTGCGTTTGTACCTGTCATTTTGTCCGACACTCCCCAAAAATTATATCCAGGCTTGTTAAGGGCGTAATTCTGACTGATCACTTTGACTGCAACAAAACAGGTGCCCCAACATGCAGTATCAGGGTTAACTAACAAATTAAATTCTAAATATCCTGGAAGTTGTTTTTAGGAAAGTCTTGGCTGCCCATATAGGCAGCCAAGACTTTCCTAAAAACAACTACAAAGCCACTGGATGTAGACTGTCGAAAGTGTAGCAAAAATATATAAAACTTTCCAGGCTTTTAAGGGTTAAAGGATGTCGTGCAAGTCGTGGATAAACAGAAAATTTATAGCCTGTTTCAGAGCCAGGCTTGCAACATGCAGGCAAAAACTTGAGGGACATTCGGTGTTAGCTTTATGTAAAGCTGAATAGTACTAAATATTTTCCCACAAGCAATCAATATAACGTTTGTGTGAAAAAAATATCACATAATTTTAATTTGAGCATTTAAATATCTTTGTCAAGTATAGCCCTTCAGACAACTTTTTCCATCCTCAAAACTAGGGGGTCATGCAACAAATACGAGAGAAAAATTGACAGGAAGGAAGCGTTTCATATTCGTTCTCTTTTGGATGAATTTCCAACAAAAACATACCAATAGTCAATTGTATTTTTTAGGCTCCAAAATTCATCAAATCACCTATCTTTTTTCTCTGCAATATTCAGCAATGATGCAAGATTTCAGTACAATGCTTCAAAGGTTTTTTTTTAACCCTTTACCCAATGCAGACGATATCAAAATTTATTATTTTGGATATCAGTTTTAAAATTTCTCAAAAAGTTCCAACCAAACCATATCATGTGACCCCTCATTGGAACGAACTCGATCGTTCCAAAGACGGGGTCACATGACATGGTTTTGTTGAAATTTTTTGAAAAATAATGATTTTTTCAACTGCTGAATTTGCATATTACGTGGGCAGAAGTGGGCGATTCATTGAGGTAAAGGGTTAAATCAATATTTTTTCCCCAAAGCTACTCAGTTTCGGAGATTGCATCATTTCCAGGTCAAACTTTTCAAGGTGGGTAACTCGAATTCAAATATTTAATACTGTCATATCATATACAGTGGAGCCCACTTAATTGGATATCTCTTAATTGTATATCCCTGTTAATTGAATATAATTTTTAAACACAAAACCATTTACCATACCTTTAGTACAAATTTGATCTGTTAATTGCATATGGGTTGTAGAGTAAACTCCTGTTGATTGTATATAAATTTTTGTAATATGTCAGAAAAACTACTGTGACACGCACCAAATTCCCCTTATTTATCAACCTTTTTGGCCTCACTAAATTCAATACAGGCATTTATTCTATTATATCTTGTTTGACAGAGCTCTATGAGCTCTGTCAAACAAGATATAATAGAATAAATGCTCAGTTTATCTCCAGAACACAGGAAACTGACCAAATCCCTGTTTATTGTATACTCCTGTTAATTGAATAATTTTCACTGACAAAATGGATATTCAATTAAGAGGATTCTACTGTTCTGCAAAAGTGATTACATCATGACACTAGTGGAAATTCTGCAAACTATGCGGAAATTGGACAAGGATGTGGACCATTGTGTGATCATTGTCACATTGTGTCTATGTTCAGACATTACGTGAGATGACTACAAACACCTGTGGGTGGGGAGGAGGGCCTGATATTATTATCACATTCTTAGTTACAAATAAGTATGAGTCAAGCTGAGCTAATCTCACCGCTCTCCGTCCGTCGTCCGTCCGGCATCCATCAACACCATGTTTTGGTCTTCTCCAAAGCCACTGGACCAATTCAAGTGAAAGTTTGTGTGAGTGATGGTCCCAAGGCACTGCAGTTTTGTTCAACTCAACATGCCCAGCCCCATAGGGAAAAAGCTTCAAAATATTTTAAAAATCTTCTTCTCATGAACCAGTGTGTATGTGTATAATAACGTGATATTTGCTATGGAGCTTCCTTTTGAGGTGTAGAATCAAGTTTGTTCAAACAAAGTTCGTGAAGCAATATTTCGCTTTGTAATGGAAGGGATAAGATTTTTGGCTTCGCCCAGAATTTCAATTTTCTGAACCGATGTCTCCGGTTTGAACCAAATTTAGTATGTAATGTTATTGGGTCATAAGTACTTGACCCATGCAAAAAAAAAAAAAATCCTGCATCCCCATGGGAACCCTGGGAGCTAAAAATAGAACGCTCATATTTCCTGAACCTCACGGAACAGAAAGCTGTTATTTGGTATGAAGTATCCTTAGGACCAGTGGAATTGAAAGGTAAAAAAATTTGCCATTGGTTATGTTAGGGTGTTCTGTTATGGGCATCGAAAAAATGCTGAGTCGGCATATTTGCAAAAACTTTAAAAAAGCTTTTCTCCAGAACCACTCATCAGAATCTTTTGATATTCGGTAAATGGCATTCATAGGGGGGGTCAGATACAAGTGTGTTAAATTGAAGCCCATTCGTTCATACTTGGGCTCATTACAGGAGCCCAAATTTTGTACATAAGGTAATATGGGGAATATTCTTTAAAAATCTTCTTCTTCAGAACCACCAGTCAGAATCTTTTATTGTTTGATATACATCATTGTTATGAGGGTCAGATTCAAGATTGTTCAAACCAAGTCCATAGGTTAATATTTGGGCTTCCTACAGAAGCCCAAATTTTAACTTTGTTCAATATGGGGGATAATGTTTAAAAATCTTCTTCTTCTGATCCACCAGTCAGAATGCTTTCATATTTGGTATGCAACATCTCTAGGGGGGTCAGATTCAAGTTTGTTTAAATCAGATCCCTAGGTATATATTTGGGCTCTCTACGGTAGCCCAAATTTTTACTTAGTGCGATATGAGGAAATTTCTTTGAAAATCTTCTTCAGATCCACCAGTCGGAATGCTTTCATATTTGGAAAACAACACCTCTAAGGGGGGGAGGGGGGGTGGGGGGGGGCGTCATACTGGATGTCATGTGTTATAACTGATGATTCTGTATCACATCAATACAGCTATAGCTCCTGTGTGTCTTCTCTTTTTATCAAAATTTGAATGAGTCTATACAAAATTATGGGAATATTTTGGCAGAAAATCATTGTGGTCATGAGCAAAGAAGCCATTGGAAGGCCACACTGACCTTCCATTTTCAAATATCTTCCCCAGATCTCCCCAACAAGAGTTGAATATTCCCTCTTGTGCTCGGCCCAACTCACTGGAGTCAGGTTGCAAACCATTTGTTTACCAATGGAGACCAGTAAAATTATACAGTCTGTTATGTATTGATCAGTTATAACATTGTAATATCTTGTTGAAATTTGGTATTTCTTTTTTCTATTTTCAGTATGCATTTACCTTAATAGTAGTTTTTCTTGCATTAATTGTTGGAAGTGCACTTGCATTTGCCAGCAGAGATGTGGTAGGTATATTTTATACACATTGTGATTTATTATCTAAACAAAGTTTGGCAGCAGGAAATTCTGCATTTTTATGCTTAATTTTCAGAAATGGCTAGGGACTTGCGAAGCTTCGAAATTCCATTCGATTTCAGGTCTTAAGTAGATATTCGGTTCGATACGAAATCATCTGCCGATTCATTTCCTCTTGAATCTTTTTCATAGGAATATATCTTGGTATCAGTCATCTTCATCATCTCACAATACGTTTAGTTAAGATGGAAATCGTACATAAATAAAAGACTGAGTGTAACTTCCACTACATTAACCCTTTACCCAACGCAGACGATATCAAAATTTATTATTTTAAATATCATTTTTTAAAATTTTTCAAAAACTTTCAACAAAACCATATCATGTGACACCTTGTTGGAACAGGCTTGACAAGCTCGTTCCATTGAGGGGTCACATGATACGGTTTTGTTGAATTTTTTGGAAAAATAATATTTTTTCAGCTACTGAATTTGCATATTACGCGGGCTCATGCAGCCGATTCGTTGGGTAAAGGGTTAACAAAAAAATAACATCTCTACTTAACTGGTAGAGTGCTGGAAGCCCATATTTGGGCTTTACTCTGAGGTGAAGGTACTGCAACTTGAAGGCTTCATACTCAGTGGATGTGCTTTGTATTATCTTGGAAGTGATATTATTTAATCTGTAAGGACTTGTCTTGTTATAATTTATGGGAGAGTGCCTGTAGGCATTCTCCCATAAATTATAACAAGGCAAAGATATGTGAACAAATTTTGATGGCCAAAAATAATTTGGCACTCTA
Organism: Pictodentalium vernedei; assembly: GCA_031216915.1. Lineage (NCBI taxonomy): Eukaryota > Metazoa > Mollusca > Scaphopoda > Dentaliida > Dentaliidae > Pictodentalium > Pictodentalium vernedei. The sequence continues at coordinate 22,486,085 of CM062293.1, forward strand.
CCAGTTAAGCCACCAGCTATGCTAATTCCAATATCATTAGTCCTTATCACTGTAAAATGCAAATTTACAGTTTATAAACTATGTTGACGATGAACTATAATCCTTACAGGGTAATATTCCAACTACATCATCAAGGCAAGCCTTCAACGAAGGCATGCCTTGATGATGTTCAATTGTAATGATGTAAAGTTGCACATTAGGCCTGAAAAAATTAAAATCTGTTTTTCAGGCCCTCCACATGGTCCTGTTGGTTGCCGCATGCTCTCTTTTTATAACCAATGTAAACTTTAAAAAAATAAAAATTAAATGGTTCATGTCAGATATTTTACCCAAGTTAATAAAATCGATAATTGCAAAGCCTTCTTGCTGGAGTTATTACATTCATGCTGCCAGCTATGCAGCCATCTATTTCTGCATCCATCTGTCCATCCATCCGTCCATTCACACCGATATCTCAGCAGGGGATGGATGTATTGCAATGAAATTTGGTATGGAAGATCCTTCTGGCAAATCGCTCATGCACCTGTTATAAAAAAGTTGCCAGATTATCTTTCAACAGAGTTAGGATCAATACCTTTGTTAATTTGTCGTGATTTTTTTTTTTATGTCCACAGCGATATATCAGCAGTAAATGGATGAATTTAAATTAAATTTGGAATGAGGGATCCTTATGACAAGCTGCTCCTACACATGATATAAAGAAGTTGCTCACATATTTTTCTCCAGAGTTATGGTCCTTACTTTGTCAATTTTGTTAACCGTGTTATGGTCTTTACTTTGCTTTTAATTCATTTATGCTTCATCGGTCCAGCACTGCACTGGGGGCATAATTTCCTTCAGCAATAGCTTGTGTTTCCTATAGGTTACTACCATGTTCAATAGCGTAACCTGCTGATGGATTAGGATGTAAGCTCTTTATTTCCAGACCTCCCTGTATAAACATTGAATAGTAGGAGTTAAATTCACAAATTGTGAATTTTGTGAAGAATTCCATGCATTATATTGCCACTTGAGTGCAACAAGGTGCCATCTCTGCAATGTTACAACATTGCAGATGGTGCCTTGTTGCACTCATGGGACGATATTTATGACCAAATTCAGGAAGCACTGTCAAACAGGATATAATGACTGAATACTCAGATTTTCAGCTTGTGTAGAGTTATTGAGTTGATGAGTCTGACAGTTGCTTACCGCTGCTCAGTTGCTTCTGTGTTCACTGGCTTGCTCCACCCATAAAACTGTTCGACAATGGCACCTACCAAAAAATTTGTAAAATTTTCTGCTCAACAGATTTTTGGCTCTCAATTTTATCAGTAAGTTTATATGTGCTGTGATGTCTTGAGTGGTTGTGTTTTAGACTTCTAAAATGATGAAGAAAAAGTGTGTAATTTTGAGATTTTTTGGTTTGTTTAATACTCTTTCTAACATGGCTAAAGATAACAATTGCATATTTTTTTTTCTTGAATACTAAAACTTTTAATTAATTTTTCACTCAAAAAATATATTTTATGGCCCCTCATTGAAACAAGCCTGATGAACTGCGCCCAGTTAGGAAACATAAACTGTGTTTTGGAGGCAAAAATTGATGAATTTTTAAATTTGGATGTCTGTTTTTGTGAATAACACTGGTAGGATATTGCCTTTACATGTATCTTCATGTTCTTATTTTTTCTTCTTTTGTAGATAATAGTTAACATAAAAGAAAATTTTGTAAAAACTATATCTGAAAAATATGGTACTGATATTAGAACCAATTCCGAACATAGACTGATAACAGATGCTTGGGATTCCATGCAAAAGGGTGTAAGTATTACTGCATGTATAAAATTAGGGGTATATATATGTGGGAGCATGAGTGACCATTAGGCTTTAAAAAAAAATTCTTGTTTCTCAGGCACCTCCTCAGCATTGAAAATCTTCCTCATCACTCATTTTTTTTGCATGAAAATCTCTTAACCCTTTACCCAACGAATCGCCCGCATCCGTCCGCGTAATATGTAAATTTAGCAGCTGATAAAATATTATTTTTCAAAACATTTCAACAAAACCATATCATGTGAACCCTCTTTGGAACGAGCTCATCGAGCTCGTTCCAAAGAGGGGTCACATGATATAGTTTTGTTGAAATTTTTTGAAAAAATTTAAAAAATGATATTTAAAATAATAAATTTTGAAATCGTCTGCGTTGGGTAAAGGATTAATTGATACTAGTTTGCAATTTTTAGGACTATAAATTTAAGCAACTACATTTTGTTTGACAGAGCTCAATGAGCTCTGTCAAAGAAGATATAGTTGGTTAAATTTATTTATTTATTGATGTTTAAGGTCACATATTTATGCACAATGGCTAATCATGATCGTGACAGTTTTACGGGAGGAGGAAGCCGGAGACCCAGAGAGAACCACCGAGCAATGACGAGCAGCTGCCAGCTCCCCAACATCGTAACTCCGCACTGCAACACAGGCAGGGTTAGATTGGTTGAAGACATGCGTACCATTGACGTGCAGTACGCCTTAGTACATGGCGTCATCGTGCCCCCACGCGGGCAATGGAGATGAAGTGTCTTGCCCAAAGACACAACGCGGTTGTCGCAGGTGGGTTTCGAACCAAGGACCTCTCGGCTTGCAGCCTGCACCTCTACCTACTGAGCCACCACACAGCTCCCACCCAGTTGGTTAAATGGCAACAACTGAAAATATTGGATTTTGTACAGAATAATATAAGGATTTAACTCTTTCAACACGAGAGACCACTTTTCCGATCCAGGAACACAATAAGCCATAATTTAATTAAGTAGGATGGCTACTAAGTTAATGTGTGTGGTTTACTTAGTAGCCACCCCCAAATAATGGATATGGACTTTTCCAGTTTCTGCCATTTAACTGGCATGGAGGATACCACCAGTGTTCAAAGGGTTAAATCAGTAATTGCAGCACTTTTCAGAATTGTTTTGTGGATTGACTGAAAAAGAAAATCTTCCCTCTCTCATCGTAAAATGGAGGAAAATTCACCTGAGAAACAAATTTTTGTTGATAAGCCTAAACACCCCCAAGTATTTTGTTAGAATTTAGATTTTTATGAGACTTTTATACTTACTATTGTCTAATCATGCTAAAAATAACTGCCAACTGTCTGTTAGTCATCCATTTTCCTCAAATGTTCAGATTTAAATATGGGGGAAGAGGTGTGTGGGGTGGGGGGGGGGGGGGGTGATTGGTCTTGACCACAAGGATTCTTGCTGAAGTTATTGATGCAAAATGTTATATGTAGTGATATTTGCATGGTTAGTTTTTTTCTGGACATTTTATCCTCTTGTGAGAGAGTGTAAGAAACTACTTTCATACTGTTCAGTGTGCAGTCAGAATGCATTAATATTTGGTATACAACATCTTGAGGTGGGTCAGTTTCAGGTTTGTTCAAATTGCTTACCTGGGTGGTAAATTTTTGGGCTCCCTATGGGAGCCCGAATATCAACTTAGTGCAATATAGGGAATTTTTTTAAAAATCCTCTTTGGACCCTGTAGTCAGAATGTTTTCATATTTGGTATACAACATCTCTAGGAGGGTTCGATTCAAGTATGTTCAAATCTGGTCTATGGGTTGATATTTGGCTTCCTGTGGGAGCCCGAATTTTAACTTAGTGCAATATGAGGAAATTTTTTTTAAAAGTCTTCTTCTTCAGATCCACCAATCAGAATCCTTTCATATTTGGTATACAACATCTCTAGGTGGGTCAGATTCAAGTATGTTCAAATCGAGTCCCTGGGTTAATATTTTGGCTTCCTATTTGAGCCCAAAGTTTAACTTAATGCAATGTGAGGACATTTCTTTAAAAACCTCCTTGTTCAGATCCACCAGTCAGAATTCTTTCATATTTGGTATATACATTTGTAACATCTCAAGAGAGATCAGATTCAAGTTTGTTCAATTTGAGTACCTGGCTTATTATTTGGGCTCTCTATGGGCAGGGTTGGGGGGGGGGGCATGTTAGGTTCAGGTTTGTTCAGATCCATTTCCATAAAACTTGCCTTTGCATGGCTTCATTCCTTTGTAGTGTTGATGAACCATGTCTAACTGAATGTGATCCAAACACTTCTTTGAACCACTTTGGCCGGTGAGCGATTAAGGCCCCTTGTGGCATCTTGTTCACACAAATCAGCCCTTTGTTATCAATTGTGTGCTTAGACAGAAAATTTATGAATTTATTTTATTTTTCAGCTGAAATGCTGTGGTGTTTCTGGTGATGTGAATAGCACAGATTCATGGGCAATTTTTAAATTACAAAGCAAGTGGTACACAAATCAAAAATTAAGTAAGTTTTAATTATTTAATCATGTTATGGTCACTTTTGCATTGTGTGAAGAGTGAAAGATTAGCACAGAAATGAAAACAACCCAATTTTGGTCAAAATATATAGCCATGAGCTGTGTTTATTGTCCATTTACCCAACGCAGACGATATCAAAATTTATTATTTTAAATATCATTTTTTGAAAATTTTCAAAAAATTTCAACAAAACCATATCATGTGACCCCTCGTTGGAATGAGCTCATTGAGCTCGTTCCAATGAGGGGTCACATGATATGGTTTTGTTGAAATATTTTGAAAAATTTAATTTTTTCAACTGCTCAATTTGCATATTACGCGGGCGGATGTGGGCGATTCGTTAGGTAAAGGGTTAAATTCCAATTGACAATAGACAAACAGACAGTCGAGGCAGAATGAGCTGTGTTTATTGTCTGTTTTTGGTGCATAAATCTGCTTAACCGTTTACCCAACATAGACGATATCAAAATTTATTATTTTAACCCTTTACCTAATATGAAAAGCAGACGACACTTGCAAAAAAAATTCTTGAATAACTAATTTTTTTCATTTTTTGTCTCAAAAACATAGGTTATGACCCCTCGTTGGAACGAGCTTGACGAGCTCGTTCCAACGAGGGGTCATAACCTATGTTTTTGAGACAAAAAATGAAAAAAATAATGAAAATTAATTGGCGATTTTTGAGAATAGCGCTGGCCGGTTTTGGCCGTTACGTTGGGTAAAGGGTTAAATATCATTTTTTTGAAATTTTTCAAAAAATTTCAACAAAACCATATCATGTGACCCCTCGTTGGAATGAGCTCGAAGAGCTCATTTCAACGAGGGGTCACATGATGTGGTTTTGTTGAAATTTTTGGAAAAATAATATTTTTTCAACTGCTGAATTTGCATATTACGGGGGCGGATGCAGCCGATTCGTTGGGTAAAGGGTTAAATTGCAATCTAATTAAATAATACCTGCATATAACACTGATGTCTTGGATGCTCAGAGAGAGAGAGCTTTCCAAGGATCAGAGTTAGGTGCAGGTCTTATCGGTTTTAGAATACGTTTATAAGAATTGTTAACCCTTCATCTAATGAATCTTCCGCATCTGCCCCCATAATTTACAAATTGAGCAGTAGAAGAAATATTTTTCAAAAAGTTTCAATAAAGTCCTATCATGTGACCCCTCATAGGAACAAGCTCATTGAGCTTGTTCCAATGAGGGGATTACATGATATGGTTTTGTTGAACTTTTTTGAAAAAGTTGAGAAAAGAATAATTGAGCAAAGGGTTAAGTGGAATGTATGCAAACATCAAAGATTAATTTGATGCACATTGATGACAAACTTTCAAGCAGCAAATTTTTCCCATAATGCAACTAGGAATTTAACCAATTCAGTCGTGTTTGACAGAACCCAATGAGCTCTATCAAACTTGATTGGATTGGTTAAATTTCTCATTGCATCATGGGAAAAAATTGTA
>CM062293.1:22491976-22545665 GCA_031216915.1 Pictodentalium vernedei
CCATCAGGTCTGCCACAGCTGAGATTAAAGAGGGAATGTCTGACAGACAGCTGTTGCAACACTCACATATTGATCTGTTGCTTAAAGGCTTCTTTTTGAACTGCTTCCCCATATATTACCAGCAGCATTTTCGTTCAGAAAGAACGTGGCCCGCGTATTTTTACACTCTAACTAGTATTTGCATTTGTGAGAAGAGGACAAAATGAGCGTCTGTGGATATTCTCGAGATACTTTCATGCAAAGGTCAACAAAAAACAATAGATCAGAAACAGTCATAAAAGAACTTGCCAGGAGCAAATATGCCGGTGTTTGATTCCATACAGTGGATTGATTTAATTCTTATTGACAAATAATATACTGCGTAAACCAGATTATACAGAGATGGGATAACATGTATTTTTGTTCCCACACACCACGCAGATATACTTCAGAAGATGTGAAGGTCAACTTCGTATCCAAAAGTACCCTTGGTCACTTTTTGTCCGTGTCAGTGAATTATTTCTTTTCTTTCAAAACATGGCACTTATCAAACCAACCCATAGCTGTTATAAAGAAGCCATGACTTCTCGTGTAGTGAAATGAAATATCGGTTCTTCCATTTTTGCTGAAGATTGAACCAAAATTTCAAGCAGCGAAAATTTACCGACAATGCAGCTAGGAACTTAACCAACCAATTCGATCCTATTTGACAGAGCTCAGTGTGCAGAGGGTTAGGACAAGGGAGTGATATGCAGGGGTAGTCTTGAAAACTAAATAATAGGTCGCTCTCCAGAAGGCGTCTCGTGGAACTGGCATATGTTACGAGATGTTGGCTTTGCTGCGAGCGCAGTGAATACTGCAGCGGAACTGTTTTTCAAGACATGCGAACGTACACGTACGTGCCACTGTACCATTACTCATGGGAAGTTTTGGTACGCGCATGTACGAGTCTTTATCAAGTAGGCATCTAGGCATGCTGCAACTGCTTTGCGAGAGTGCACGTGTTTACACTATTTAGCGGATGAATAAGAGGCTATTCTCTGACACATGATGGCGACAGCTGTGGGTTGTTGCTATAATTGTCCATTTATGGCAAATTATGGAAACATTTGTAAACAAATTAAGAGTAACAGTTTGTCGTATGAGTTGTATTTATGGACAGCTGTGTGTAAATTAGTCACCACAAACTCTTTTATATGTTTCTTATATTATAATGAGCTTTCGTGCTTTAAGGCAGGTTATTTGCTATTTTTGTTGTTTTCCCACAGAGCAAGATCCGATATAAAATCTCCCTTCGTAGAGTACATTGAATGATGGAACATAGAATCAAACCAACCAAATATTTATTATTCTATGAAATCCCCATCTATAGCAACACTGCCTGGTCTTTGAAATCCCCATCTATAGCAACACTGCCTGTTCTACGAAATCCCCATCTATAGCAACACTAAACCATGCGGCAAATGAAAATCCGTTCCGCACATATGTGCCGAACGGAAATCGTTGACGGACTATTTTTAAATAGAAGCGATATTTCACTGGAATTTTCTACAAATCGTGCACCGCAATTACAATTTAAATCGCTAGCGATAGCTGAACATAGTAGCACGGGATCCCCTCACAAATTTGGTTGGCGATAGAATGCGTTCTTTTTGTTGCTACTTCATCCCCTGAGTTCCAAAGTGTCCTATGTGCCTACTGGCACATATGACACTTTGGAACTCAGGGGACGAGTCTCAAATGAATTGTTGAGTGTCTTCTTATAACTGCTTTCTTAGACGTGAAGGCGTGTAAAAACACAGAACTACACGCGCGTGTGAATGGGTTAATCGATATGGTACTGTTGCCATCGCGGAAGGATTAAACTCGAGGCCACAGGCCTCGAGTTTTATCCTTTCGCGCAGGCACTCTACGGCCTCGAGTTTTATCCTTCCGCGCTGACACTCGTGCCATATCGATTAACCCATTCACACGCGTGTGTCGTTCTGTGTATGTATAACAAGTGTTGTCACGATCTGTATCAGCAGACCTGAAGTTGGAATACATGATCCCAGATAGTTACATCCGGGGCCATTGTGGTCCTTCAAACCTTCATAGTGCTCGCTCTTTGGTTCAAATGTTTTGCCAAAGGACACAGCGCACATGGAGCGGTTCAGACTCGAACCTAACACCTTTAAATATGAAGTTCAATGCTCTCACGATTGAGTCATCCTGCTCCCGGCCTTCGTTTTAATGGCATTAATAAAAAAAATTCCCCGATCTATTCTTTCTTTATTGTTCATTGCCAAAGACGTCTTGTGAGATTGACAGAGTGCGGAGATGAGAAAACCCACAACATCTGGAATAAAGAGAGACAGCGTCTATCAATTTCTTTTAATATTGGTCGTGTTCCTGATTCAAACGTGTTGCATTGCCTGGCGCGACAGATCATTGCATGATTAAAAGAACTATTTAATATGAGCCTTCTTAGATGGCAAACCATTTGCCCACAGTAACAATTTCTCTGACGTTTACTGGGCGAATTTCATCTAATAAGTAAAATGCATATATATTCCCATTGTTCCCTGGAGGGGCACTCTTATGGAGTTTCTAATGATGCGAAAGTATTGAAGAATCACTAATTCGTCTGGCCTGGAGGTAACATTATATTTTCTTCGTCGAGATGTATTGATAAAAATTCCGATCCTTTGGATTCCGTTTTTGTGTTGTGTGGTATCTGTTTTCGAAATATAATTCTGACAGGGTCTTAGATAAAGTGGAGATGGGCAGCCTCTCACAAGTATTTTGTCGGGAATGTGTTTAGCCGCAGTCATGTTAAATACCCGTGCCAATTGGCTTCATATTCACTTAACCCAGTTGATTTGGGTTGATTTTTACCCCAACTGACTTTAGAGTGTGTGGACATACCTTGCCTATTCATCGCAATTTTTAGAGGGAGTTAGTGCTGCAACGATATAACGATATGCTTCCCTAACGATACGATACAGTTAAAACTAGAAGTCCTGTTACGAATTGTGCGCTTATCTAGGCTTAATTGCGCGTAGGAATTGGGCGCAAATGCCATATCGAATGGCATCCAAAGCACAGCAGGTTCTCCTGGTTACTATGTGCAAACACAGGCAATGTTTCTACCAATGGACCTCCGGGTTACCCGGAGGTCCATTGGCTGAAACATTGCTTGTGCACAGGCCATATGTACAGAATTTGATAGCCCTACTATGGTCATAACGCGTAGATTAACGCGCAGATCGACGTTCTATTTGTGAGCATTTCATGACAGGACTTCTAGTTTTAACTGTATCTCCCACCCATAAAAATTCTGCTTTCGCCGCTGACCTTGCCCATCACCCCATCTCTATTTGGGGGAACCAATTCCTGACATATTACCTAATATGATATAGTCAAAAATATTCTGACAATATGATGGCTGTCCCTGTCTGTTCTCTGTTGATATAGTGAATAAACAATTTTGTTATTCAGATGGAGCCATCTGCAGTAAGTGCACTTATCTCATTTGGAAGTTGTCACATTTACCAATACGAAATCGTGTAAGTGGAAAACAGATCGAAGTTGGCCCATTGCTCTGGTATAAATCAAATCCAATCGTCAATTGTAATTGAATGAAAGAGAAGAATTATCACCAGATCAGCTCGGTTTAATTTCTAAATGTGGTCATCTATTACTCCACAACGTCCAGATAATCTTCGATTTTATTTCTTTTCACGGCCATTGACTGGAGTTACAGAGTTTAAAGTCATTTGAGGTCAGTCTCTATAAAGTGAGCAATTGCTGTATTAATTCAGAAGAAAGGGGATTGGAAATTCTAGAAACCTATCAGTAACAGACAGGCGAATTTGAATTTATTTATTTATTTATTGGTGTTTAAGGTCATAGACTTATGCACAATGGCTAATCATGACCGTGACAGTTTTACGGGTGGAGGAAGACGGAGTACTCGGAGAGAACCACCGAGCAACGACGAGCAGCTACCAGCTCCCCAACATCGTAACTCCGCACTGCAGCATCGACAGGGTTAAATTGGTTGAAGACATGCGTACCATCGACGTGCAGTACGCCTTAGTACACGGCGTCATCGTGCCCCCATGTGGACAATCGGGGTTAAGTGCCTTGCCCAAGGACACAACGCGGGAGTCCGAATTGATCGCTCAGACGGTCACCCATCCGATGATTAACCGGGCTCAACGTTGCTTAACTTCGCGAATTTGAATAAACTGTTTTCTTGCTACAAGATCTGCTCTACACAGTTTTTCATACCAGGTTGCGGCCACACCTGTAACTTGAACCTATTTCTTATCCAGCATAGATGGGAGCCCGGTGGCTCAGTGGTTACGGAATTGGGACTTCATACCGAAAGTTCCACGGTTCGATCCCCGTCAGGGGTAAGTGCGTTGTGTCCTTGGGCAAGGCACTTAATCCCGATTGCCCCGAGGGGTCACGGTGGCGATGTGTACTGATGCGTACTGCACGTTGATGAAGCCCTTGTCTTCAACCAATGCTAACCATGCTTGTGTGGAGTTAGTAAGTTGGTGAGTAAGGCAGTTGCTCGGTGGTTCTCTCCGGGTACTCCGGCTTCCTCCGTCTGTAAAACTGTCCGCGAGACGATGTGATCCTGGATGTCGAAAGTGTCGTTAACCCTCTTTATCCAGCGTAACGGCCAAAACCGTCCAGCGCTATTCACAAAATTCGTCAATTAATTTTCATTATTTTTTTTCACTTTTTGTCTCAAAAACATAGGTTATGACCCCTCTTTGGAACGAGCTCATCGAGCTCGTTCCAATGAGGGGTCATAACCTATGTTTTTGAGACAAATATGAAAAAATTAGTTATTCAAGAATTTTGTTTGCATGTGTCGTCTGCTTTTCATGTTAGGTAAAGTGTTAAATCCCAGTAAATAAATCCAGCATAGACATATTTTGCAACAGATTATACTCGAAACCCGGGGTATTCGGACAGACCATCTGAAAGATAATCTGGTCGAATACCCTTGGTCTCGTGTATTGTCTTATTTGAAACCCACTTTACATTAAATCCCTGATTTTAAAGGGACAATATGTCGCTAAAAATATCGATGCCCAGATTTTGATTGTATGTGAAAAAAGCATGTAAAAATCCAATGTATGCAAAGTGTAAGACATCAGAAGCAATGCGAAAAACAGGTGCCATGATACCTTGCAAGTAATATGGCAACTATGCAGTATTCATATGATAATAGCATACAGTATTATTATTTATTAATTGGTGTTTAAGGTCACATACTTATGCTCAATGGCTAATCGTGACCGTGACAGTTTTACGGGTGGAGGAAGCCGAAGTACCCGTAGAGAACCACCGAGCATCGACGAGCAACTGTCAGCTCAACATTCTAACTCTGATCAAGCTTCGCTCAAGCAAGGTCACAGCGGTTGAAGACATGTGCATCATCGACGTGCAGTACGCCTTAGTACACGGCGTCATCGTGCCCCTATGTAGGCAACCGGGATAAAGTGTCTTCCCAAGGACACAACGCGGGTCGTCTCGGACGGGGATCGAACTCGGGACCTCTAGCATAGAAGACCAACAGTCTACCACTGACCCACCGCGCTCCCAGTTTACAGTATTAAGGCGATCTTTCTAATTATTTGATTTTAGACGGCATTGAAAATCGATGATTTTTGGCCCAAATGATCTCGACCGCAAAGTTAACAAACAGAACGAAAACAAAGCCGAGAGTTTTGGAATTTACCCTCACGCAACTCTATCGCTGCGTTTTGAATGAAGAATTTTGATTTCCTAGCTTTGTACTTGGATACATGAAGCACGTTTGGCCACGAGTTGCTTTCCTGCAATAATTTATTATCAGTTCTGATACAAATACGATAGCAGGCTTCCAGGAACCATTGGTGCCTTCTGTCAACTCTGTGAGTTGATTGCATATGTGTTGTGTTCTATACACCAGAACCTTCATTTTGATTTATAATTTGTGCATATTTAATTTGAATTTGTGGAATATCAGAGATGGGAATTTCAAAGTAAACAAATTTCCCCAACTTATATGGCACCTTAAAAACGATTTGTTCAGCGTTCAAGCATTTTTCAAATTTAGGATAAATTCTCGCCTTGAAATTAATTGAAAATATTGATTGGCCTTCCCCAAAGTAACGCATGAACTGACGTGGAAGATGCCATCAGGGATTAAAGGTTTAAAGAAAGGGTTTATAAAGTTTTTCAACATTAATATAATATATACAATTAATAACAAATAATCTGGGGAGATCTTAACAGAGGCTAATGGTAAGCGAAAAGATGCTCAAAGAACAAATGAACAGAATATCTTTTTTTGTCAGTTGGAGTATCTTGGTAGACTTCATATTCTGTGTGCCATCAACTGTGAACAAAACTGGATTGTACACTCTTGTTGAATCCTTCGTTTGGAAGTTCAGTTTGCTTTGAAAATTTACATGAGTAGTTTTTTAAAGAGAAGGGGTAAAAAAATAATACCCGAGCGCCTGCAAGTTACGACAACATGCTTGTGTTGTGGATTTTTGGGGTTTTTTTGTGTTTTTGAGAAAACATTATAAATTATTGTGATGACGGTAACATGGTCTGAGGTTTGCGGCTCGGAACGTACGTTCCGAGCCGCAAACCTCAGACCATGTTACCGTCAACTCATCACAATAATGTATATGTTCCAATAAGACACAACCCACAGCCTAAAACCTACGTCGTGAAACACGAGAGGCTTATTTACTAAAGTTGTGATCGTTAAAAGTTGCCTTGTTCAATTTTTTTCGGATGCTAGATTAACCCTCTTCCTAAAGCAACGCCAAAATCGTCCAAGAATATTCACAAATATTACCATTCACATTCTATTATTTCTCTAATTCTTGGGGGCGTTGCGGTAACCGGTTCTCGTCAGATTACCGAAATTAAGCAACGTCGAGCCCGGTTAGTTCTCGGATGGGTGACCGTCTGAGCGATCGATTTGGACTCCCGCGTTGTGTCCTTTTGACGAGGCACTTAACCCCGATTGTCCACATGGGGACACGATGACGCCGTGTACTAAGGCGTACTGCACGCCGATGGTGCGCATGTCTTCAACCAGTCTAACCCTGCCTGTGCTGCACTGCGGAGTTACGATGTTGGGGGGCTTGGCAGCTGCTCGTCGTTGCTAGGTGGTTCTCTCCGGGTACTCCGGCTTCCTCCACCCGTAACTCTATCACGGTCATGATTAGCCATTGTGCATAAGTATGTGACCATAAACACCAATAAATAAATAAATAATAATTCTCCAAGTCTTGCCTAAAAATAGAATATGGCGGCCACATTGGAACGAGTTCATTGATGGGTAATAGGCTATATTTTTGTCTACAAACAATGAATATTTTCAGTTCAAGAATTTTTGTCAGTTTTATTCAACTGTTGGAGTGAATGAGAAAAGAAATAAAAACGTAGGAAGATAGATGGATTCTCTCATTTGTAGTGAATACGTCGTGTGGGATAAGATGATTCGAAAAAATGTGACTTGAATGGTTAAACGCTCCATTTGTCACGCATTTGACATTTAACTTAAGGATACTGACTTTAGTTAACCATTTGGAACCTGGAGGCCATTTCCGCCCAGGACATTGATACGTCATAATTTGTATCAAGTGTGATGGCTGCTCAGTGAATGTGTGGTGTTGACTGATCAATATTTTCAACGTGCAGCCCCAAGGCTGCACGTTGAAAATGTTGATAGGTCACCCCCAAGTAATGAATATGGACTCTTCCAATTGTTTATGCTGAACTGACGCGGAAAATACCACCAGTGTTTAGTGGGTTAATCGGCATGCATCTGCTCGAATAGGCAGCACCGGCTACTACCTTACCAACTAATAAGCCCGTGGAAAGCTTCTCATAGACCACGTTAGTACTTTAATTCCCCAATCACGAAAAATATATCCTCTTCTCTGTTCCAGACAAAGATATTATCATTGGCCTGCTTGATAAATCTATTGAAGCTATATTCCCAAGCACGTGGAAGCGATACACGAGCGATCAAATAAATCATCGTCAACATCCTATCTGTAAAATTAGATGCTACCAATTTTTCTGTATTTCTCTTCTTGGCTTGCATTCGCTTCGAGTAAGATTATTTTTTCATGGCGAATTGTCTCCCTTATTCTTATCGACTTGGACGAAACGAGAAATATGCTTGCAGCGATCAAATGAAAATACAAGGCACAGAAATGAGTTTTTGTTGTCACAGTTTTATTGAACTTTGTTCGATAACGGTTTAAGTTTTGCAATCCGAAGACTCTGCGTGTAATTGTGGCGTTGTATGCTTGGTGGTTTTGGAGAGATTCCATTCATGGTTCGTTACTTGACAAACACAATATTTTTTTTCTGTTAACGTGGGATTGGATACTTTTTTTTATGTGTTTCAAGGTATTCTGAAGTTTAATAATATTCATATTTTATTGGATTTGGATACGGAATCAAAGCAGATTAGTTTTAATTGAATAAAGATAATTATTTGAATAGTAAGGTAAAAATATTCTTATTTTTTCGCCAAGCTGTGTGTTGATTTATTAATGGCGTGGTTTGAATACAACACTTTACGGAGACATTCTCCTCTCTTCATGAGGCTGGTCTTGGTCTCGAAGACCAAGACCAGCCTCATGAAGAGAGGAGAATGTCTCCGTAGAGAGGAGAATGTCTCTCGAAGACCAAGACCGTCCTCGCCAAGAGTGGTGAAAATTTGGCTCATTTTTAGCGGTGGACAGTTGACAGTTTTATACATTCTAAACATTGGTGGCAGGAGTTATTTAAACTCAGGAATAAATTGATGGCAATGTTATAATTGCGAAGTGAAATTATACAATTACCTCGAGACCAGACGATTCGTCAATGCCACATGAGGGGGGGGGGGGGGGTGGTACACGGGAATGTATAGGACATCTTAAATTTTTGTGTTATTCTTAAGATCAGAAGATATTTGAAACTTGATTAGAATAATTTTTTCCGGAACAAAATAGTAATAGTAGGAGCTCACAGAATGGGCGCGGTCAAAGCCACCCCGCCGTGTAATCTCCACCCCCACAGAATGGGCGCGGTCAAAGCCACCCCGCCGTCCGATCCCCACCCCATTTTTTTTACCAGACTCGATAAGGCTTAAAATTGGAATTCATGTTCTGTTATATATCTCAAGAATATTTAGATATCGTTAGCGTTTATGCGAGGATGGGGGTGCCTATTTAGTGATCTGTCAACTTTGATGAATTTGACTCTGATGGAAGATATCAAATGACATTTAGACTCCACGCGAGATCAGTAGATTCCACGCGAGATCCCTTTTCCTGAATCCAAGATCCAGTGCTGATTAATAATTGTTCTCCAATATGAGTATATGTGAGCTAGCGTCAGTGGTTTGCTTCTGGGAGAGGGGAGGCTCTTATTATTTTGTTGAGCCCCTAAATAGGCTTCCCAAAGCTTTATTCATATTATTTTGATGAACTTGAACTGCGCTATGAAGCTAACGGAAATTACAGCGATATCATCAAGCGGAAGCAAATGAATGAACTTTTCGCCATCGCCTTGAAGAGTTCTTATCACAGCGAATTTTTTTTCAGGGCCGATGTCCATATCCAGATTCAATAATTAGATTGTATTGAAAACACAACATATATTTTATCTTCTCTTACATTCCGTGGACAGATCATAACTGTTTCAGCTGTACTGATTGAGTTCTGTACTGAACATAAACCTATAATTAACAAACACATGATTAATGTGAGAAAAAACTTGTCGTCCGTCAGATGAACATATGATGCGAGTACTTGGTGTTACAGGATTTACCCCTTCTCGTTATTGGATATTATGGGAGTGAAGGAGGACCCTCCAGACTCTATCGACGAAATTCAAGAGATGGAAACACAGGTAACGAGCATTTATATTTTCACTCACATAACTACCTTTTATTCTATCAAAAATACTTGCTTTCATTCACCTCATTATATCATACCGTAATTGTTGCACTAATATTGCATTCTTCGGCTAATATCAATATCACCATAGCAACGATCGTGCCACGTTGTTCGATACGGAATTAACAGGTAACAGAAGAACATAATCATTTCGTGATATTCAGCGATTGATTAACTGAGCAGGTGTGCTGATTCAGTGCAAGAAACCCTATCAGTCTGGGGACGCTGTTTAACCCTTTAACCCGAGAGCCCGTTTTCCGACCTAGGAATATGATACGTCATAATTCCATTAAGTATGATGCCTGCTAAGGGAATGTGTGGACAGACCAATTAATATTTTCTACGTGAACTCTTTCAAAAAGCTGCCACGGAACTGACATGGAAGATACCACCAAAGGGTTAATATTTAGTTGTCATTTTGGAAAGTTCCTGTACACTCCTAAAACTGCCAAAACCATTGTAAAGTATAGCCCAAATTTTAGAATTTGAAAATTCCTCATGGAAGAGAAAACATCCTCCAAGGTCTGAGAAGGTATTCTCCACCACAAGGAATCTTCAATTTTTCCGGGGGGGGGGGGGGGGGGGGGTGGGGGGCACTAAAAATTTGCAAGACGTGACGTCATATTTTTTATTCGGCTCCCTTTTACATCCACCCGCTCACTACGTGCAAATTTTCTACTACCGTTCTCAAACACCCACCCCCACTCTCCCTTTAAAATCCAAAATAAACTTACCCCAAATGCCCACGTGGGGGCACGATGACGCTGTGTGCTGAGACGTACTGCACGCCGAGGTGCACATGTCTTCATCCAATCTAACCTTGTCTGTGCTATGTAGTACGCAGTACCGCTGTGCATTGTGTAGTACAGTCATGGATTATGATATTGAAGAGCTGACAGTTGCTCGTCGTTGCGCGGTGGTTCTCTCCGGCTACTCTGGCTTCCTCCACCCACAAACCTGTCACCGACATGATATGACCCTGGCTGTTAAAGTGTCGTTAAACACCGATAAATAAATCAATTCATAAATAAATAACTTGGGTTGAATTTAGTGCATCAGAGAGAATTTTCCCAAAATATTGTCTGCACATTTTCTACATTTGGAACAAGACACCCACCCCCCTACTAACGTGTGATATTTTCCCAGATTAAGCCCAATATTCTCTCATATAAAGCCTCCTGATGTTGTATTTATGTTAAGAGTGTGATGTGCAGCATCTTTAAGGTTTGAAACACAAATGATAGTATATATTAGCTGATATATTGATATAAAAAAATTGCACAAGTTGAAAATGCACATTTTTGGCGCGCTCAAGAGACCCGCCCACTCCCACGTCACGTCTTGCAAATTTTTGGTGCCCCCCCCCCCCCCCCCCCCACTCCCCCGGACAGACCAATTAATATTTTCTACGTGCAGCCCTCGGGCTGCACGTAGAAAATATTAATTTCTTTATCCCCCATATAATGAATGTGAACTCTTTCAAAAAGCTGTCATGGAAGATACCACCAAAGGGTTAATATTTAACTGTCATTTTGGAAAGTTCCTTTAAGCTCCTAAAACTGCCAAAAACATTGTAAAGTATAGCCCAAAGTTTAAAATATGAAGTTTCCGAATGGAAGAGAAAACATCCTTCAAGGTCTGAGAAGGTATTCTCCACCACAAGGAATCTTCAATTTTACTCGTATTTAATTGCCACTGCGTTAGTTCTGTCTGAGTTTTGAGAAATAGGAGATTAATTATAATTCCACAGGCGTTGGAGCCAGGGAGAGATGGAGGGCGTTTGCCCCAAGAATGTGCTGGCTGACAGAATTTTTCGAACAAACAAAACTTTGGGAAGAAACCGAGGCTCAAATCGGGTAGACGATGGATATTTTAGGAGATTCTCCTTTAGCGGGTATTTTTCGAAAACAATCCTGCCAAGAAACGTCTTTTGGTCTTAACTATTACACCAGAGGGCATTGAAACTCAAATTTCACCGACCGAAAAAAATCATCGAGACGTTTTGGGCTTACCGAGCTCCCACTGTCTGGTTCTATTTACTACAATGACGGACGTAGGACGCCAACAGATTAACTTTTGGCCTTGTCGTCAACGTTTAGATAAATAGATATCTAGATTCTACCAATCACAATTTTTTTTCATTTATTTTGATGGTTGCTGCACACCACAAAAGTTTGGAACCCTACATCTATGTATAAATTTGTGGTAATATTTACTACACAGAAAAATAGTCATAATATTAACGATTCCAAACAAGTCCATATGCAGCTGATTGTTCGAATTTCAGAATGAGTTTACAGGGGCGGCGAACGATTTTCAAAGTGTGTGTGGGTGGGGGGGGGGGGGGGCTGGATCGGGCGATGGATGGTCGTCGATATGAAAATTTTACATTTCAGGGTCCCAAAACCCACATTTCCATGCATCTGAGTGAAGATTTTGAGATTTTTCAGGAGATGTATTTGAAAGATTTCACACTTTTAGAGCCGTTAAAAACGTCGGTAAAGCATACAGGTGAGGTCTGTTTATCAGCTTTGGTCGTAACGACCAAAGCTGATAAATAGACCTCACCTGTATGCTTTACCAAACGTTTACAGCAATTATACTGTCTGTGGATTATCTTGTCTGGGGGTGGATTTGGTATGTCTGTAAGATTACGATCTATTTCAGTTAACTGATTTTTTAACAGACTGTATACATTTTAGCGTTTGCTGCCACTTACTGCAAAAAATGATCCGAAATCAATCGAAACTGAACCAGTACGAGAGAAACATAGCGTATATATGCATTATGCATACAAAAAACATGGCCCGGTAAAAAATGTTGAGGGGCTGTAACACCCCCGCCCCCAGCCCCCTCCCCGGTTCCGCCACACCATGTTTAGTAAATTTGGTGTAGATGACTCCTCATCTACCGACCGAGTGGCGCGAATTCCATTATTATCTGGGACAAAGTCAAAGACCATATTCACCACGTAACATTTACCTACGTTGATGGTGCTTTAAACAAACAAGAAGCAATTAAAAACTTTATTAGGTCACATGAAAGTTTTCCCCAGTGCACTATTTTCTCAGCGCGGCTGAGCTAGACAAAATAGTTTCCAGTCATGTAGTGGAAATTGATTATTCGACAGAAACCTTTCAATTAATTTTGCGCTTAAAAGTACCAAACAATAATCTTTGTGTCCAAATCCATGATGAACCGCAATTGGCAAACATTTCAATGCAAATGAGTTGACATTGGACTACTTACATGTACTCTTTTGACTCTTGTGTAATAAAGGGTCGGAGGAGGTAAAAAAAACACAATTATTATGAGGAAAACCATCTTTAAAAAAACCCTCATGAACCCAAAGTTGAATCCTATATATACCGGATATTGTCGCCCGAGTGCTAAAATGTTCTATGTCCCCAATGGGAGTACTCTGTCCCCTGTGGCAGTACTCTGTCCCCAGAGCCGCCGAGAAGGGGGGAGAACCGGGGTAGTAACCCCGGGGCCCGGCGTTATTGGGGGCCCGCCGATTCCCGTAATTTCCTGAAGGCGAGATACTCTTACGTGTGGTCCCTTCACTGCACGTCAAATTTTGATGTGCAGTGAAGGGCCCGAGAGTAAGAGAATCCTGCCTTAACCCTTTACCTAACGCTAGTAGCAGACGACACTCGTAAAAAAATTCTCGTATAACTAAAAATTTTCATTTTTTTGCTTCCAACACGTAGGTTATGACCCCTCATTGGAACGAGCGCGATGCGCTCGTTCCAATGAGGGGTCATAACCTATGTTTTGGAAGCAGAAAATGAAAATATTTTAAAAATTGAATGGCGATTTTCGTGTATAGCGCTGGCCGGTTTTGCCGTTACGTTAGGTAAAGGGTTGAGGCAATTAGAGAAAATCGGCGGGCCCCGGTGTTCCAAACTGACACTGTTTGTGTGCATTCACAAAAGCGCAATCTCGATGTATTGCTAGCTTACGCAGTTACAAACTTGGAACCTTATCAACATTTTAGTTCTGCGCGAAAAAGAACTAGTTGGTCATACTATAAAGAATAAATGTATTTCAACCAAGAATCACTAGTTCTGTAGTTTCGTAGAACTGAATGTTAAGAAGAGGGTTGTATCGCGAATGGAGCTCTGTCTGCACTTGACCAACGGTTGTAATTTTGGACTACATGATTCTTGAAGTGATAACTTTATAATCTTTATTATTTCAATTTGACGTAATAAAGTTATCCGTCAAGAATTGTGCAGACAGTGCAGTTAAAAGCTATAGCTCCAACCCCTTGGCCACTTGATACTCACCTATGAACTTGCAAATGTGAGAGATACTTCTAAAAGGTCATTTTAAAAAAGGTCATAACGTGACTTTTCAACCCAAAAGCCGCTGAGAAGCCTCTATTTAAAAATTCATTTTCACAATTTTCTTTGAAGACGGGGGTGGGGGGTGGGGGGGGGGGGGGTGGTGGTTGGTTTTAAAACAAGAAAGTTTCCAGATTCAATTCAAGATTTTGGAATCCGCGCAATCCCCCCCACTCCCCCCTCCCAAAAAAAAACCCTGTCAGAGCTCGTGCCCTGTGCACTCGCGGCCTTCGGCATCTACTCGCCCATGTTGCCTAGGGGGCCCGGAATATTCCCTTTCCCGGGGCCCGGAATATTCCCTTTCCCGGGGCCCGGATTTTCTCTCGACGGCCCTGTGACTGTCCCCAATGGGATATAGAACATTCTAGCACTCAGCCAACGATATGTTGGACCAGTCTTGAACACGCATGTCTGGAACTTGGTCCGCTTCATCGTCAAACGCATGTTTGTTCGGCAAATAAAATGTTGTTTTACACATGCATTTAATAAATCCCCAATGTAATGACGAATCTTGTATAATGTCTGTACAGAAAAAGACACAATTATTTTGTGATAGGAGCTATAACAAAAGCTCACTACACAATGGCCGAAGCCAAGGATACGCTTGAACGGCTTTGCCTTGAATTTAGTTTACCACATTTTCATATCGCATCCCATTTCAGTGTTTTCAAACCAATCGAAAACTAAAAATATTAAAACACTAATAACATTAGTTAATAACATTAGCTAATTTTAAAGTATGAAGTTTCCGAATGGAAGAGAAAACATCCTCCAAGGTCTGAGAAGGTATTCTCCACCACAAGGACATAACATGTATTTACATTTTTTTAGTGGTTTAATATTTTAGTTTTCGATGCCTAAAAGTTCTGTTGAGGTGATACAGGTCTTGGGCCCAAAGACCGCCTTTTAGGTCCAGATACATAACCCGTCATGATTTCATTAAGTGGAATGGGTGCTCCGCCAATATGTGCTTGAGACCAATTAATATTTTCAACGTGCAGCCCAAAGGCTGCACGTTGAAAATATTTATTGATCTACGCCCAAATAATGAATATGGACTCTTCCAATTGCTGTCATTGAACTGACATGGAAGATACCACCATTGTTCATAGGGTTAAAGGAAGAAGGTTAATTGTGTACGGTTTATGCTTGCCATTTCCGTTTTCCTGCCTTTTAGTAGTAAGCGTCCATGTACTGTAAGGATTGCCAGTAAGTTCTACACATTTATTAACACACGTGCTTTGCCCCCCGTGGCACTGATTTTGTGAGACGTCGTCCGTAGCTACACCTTCATTGCCTTACTTTTCTCATTATACGAACGGAATCTTTAGCATGCACGACGCGTGTCTCTTTCCGGCGGACGTTTTACGTCCCGCCCGAAGGATGGAACTCCGTGATGACAGCAATTATTGCTACCAGACTGTGTTCGGACCAACAGGAATATTTTCCGACCGAGGTTAAATCCCGGCACCTCTGTCTCCAGAGACCAACGCACTTATCCAATTAACCGGACTTTAGAATTGGGGCTTTTTTCTGGAAGGACTGGGGTTTTATGTTAAATACATGTTCACGTTGGAGACTGTTCATAAAAATATAAGATATAACTGAGTTTCCATTGGCTATTTCTTGTTTATCTAAATAATTTGGCATAACTTACATAAGTTGGCGACGACTTTATCGGACGTTTGGCAAGTACAGTTAAAACTAGAAGTCCTGTCACGAACTGTGCGCTTATCTGGACTTAATTGCGCGGAGGAATTGCGCGCAATTGCCATATCGAATGGCATCCAAAGCACGGCAGGTTCTCCTGGTTACTCATAGCAAACACAGGCAATGTTTCTGCCAATGGACCTCCGGGTTCTTTACACAGTTATGGCCCTTGATTGACTCGAAATTTTTAAAGTTTTTTTAAAAATATTTTTTTTGTATTTGGAAAGCATGTTCATTTAACAGCTATGAAACGTGAATAATTGATCAATTGATAAATGAATCATATAGTAACCCGTTGACAGGTTACGCTACCTAGCATGGTGGTAACCCATATGAAAATGTTGTTGTGATTTTTCTCCGCATTCTCTGTTGTTAGTACGCCAGTCATGCTTTTTATGTCTGAACGGTATTCGCTCCTTTATAAATATCAACAACTAACGCGCGATCTCGCAGAAGCGATATCGCACGTTAGTTGTTGCTATTTGTTTTGGCGGAAATTCCTTTTTAAGATGGAAGCAGCGTGTCATTCTGTTTATATGTGGATGCAACACTCAACTTTTGAGTCGAGAGAGTTCTGAAAGATATTCAAGTCTTTCTGGTAAAACATGCGAGACCAGTAATATAATGTGAAGTTGTGTTGTATTATTTTGACGTGACCTGTAGTTCGTTCCCGTGTTTTACAATTGACGTCGCCCACACGTAACCTAAACGGTCGTTTGCAGGTCATTTCCAGGCCTGGGGCTTTTTTATTATCATGTTTATATATAAAAAATCAAATAGAAATATTTATCAAATATCAAGACAGGGTGGATGGTCCAAGTGAGGGAGCTAATAGAGAACTACTCATTGGAGATCTCGGACCTAGACGTTGGGGCATACCAGGGTAACAAAATCGTCAGAGAAAGGGTCATGGAGGATGGTAACCTTAATTGGCGATAGGGGGTCAAATCAAGGAGGTCTTTGGGTGGCCTGCCTGATAAACAGAAGAAGAGTACTTTGATGGCACCTTGGGGGGGGGGGGGGGTCACTGTTGTTCAAGCTGAGGTCGCGATCCCTGGAACTGAGGGGGAAAATTGGGAAAAACAGCGAAAAGGAGTGCCAGATGTGTAATTTGGGCATGGTGGAGACCCTGGAACACTTTCTACTAGAATGCCCAAAATACCAGTCTAAAAGAATAAGATTCACTGGGAGTATAATCGGGAAGTGGGATCGGAGAATGAAGGACATGCGGCTAGTGAGAGACTCAAAGGGGAGGTTTAATATGCTAACTGGAGAGATTGGGAAGAATGGGGCAAGGGATGTCATCAAGCAATTCGTCTCCGAGTGTTGGGAGTAGAGAAGAAGCGTGGGAATAGGAAGACAGTTGGGAGTACAGGGGTAACCGAGGCCTTCTCATCCGAGAACCGCGACAAATCAGCGGCCGGCCAAAGTATTGTTATTATTATTGTTATAGGTAACGCGGTGACTCAGTAGGTGGAGATGCAGGCTGCAAGCCGAGAGACCTTCTGTTCGAATCCACCTGCGGCAACCGCGTTGTGTCCTTGGGCAAGGCACTTAATCCCAACGGCGTTTTGTATTAAGGCGTAATGCACTTGTCTTCAACCAATGCTAACCCTGCTTGTCTGAAGTTAGTACATTGGATATTCTCACAGTTGCTCGCCGTTGCTCGGTGGTTTTTTCCTGGTACTCCGGCTTCCACTTCCCGTAAAACGGTTCGACACGTAGGGACTCTGTTGTCGAAAGTGTCGTTAAACCCCAATAAATATAAAGTAATCGCAGAAACTATTCCGTAGTGTGTATACAAACGAACGTTGTCGAGTACTCGACAACGTTCGTTTGTATACACACTATGGAATAGTTTGTGAATACTGCTTTCCAATTCCTATAGTTTTGATCCCATATTCGGTGAAATAATGGCCACGGATAACCGGATATTGTCCGGTTATAGCTCTCGGTTAGTCGGTTACGAAAATGAGCCAACCGTTTCAGCCCTAAACACAATGCGTTTGTCTCCGCTTGCTACAAGAGTTAAATTATTTTAAAATTAAAGACTGTCATTTACAATACTTGCTGTTTTATCATTGAGGCCGTCACTCATTTTTTCACACGGTTAATTAGTAAGACTTCCTCGGTGTATACACCAAGCAAAAGCCCTATTGTCTATGCTTCAGGGTTGTCTTTTGTTTCTATATCAGAATCGATGCATGTATTTTAATTTGCAGATCGACCAGAACAAAGTCGATTATTCAATATCATAATCATGGCGGATCCTTGGCGAGGAAGCCAGTAAATGCAGACTGCGAATAAAGCCCTTTCCGAGTTTGTACTCACTCACTCTTGGAAGTGATGGGATTTGTGTAAAATTGTGTTGTGTTGAAACCTCCTTATCGGAGAAAATGTTCAAACCAATTGATGGACAATATTACCATCAAATCAGCGGCCGGTCAAAGTGTTATTATTATTACAGTAGAATCCTCTTAATTGAATATCCATTTTGCCAGTGACAATTATTCAGTTAACAGGAGTATACAATTAACAGGGATTTGGTCAGTTTCCTGTGTTCTGGAGGTAAACTGAGCATTTATTCTATTATATCTTGTTTGACAGAGCTCATAGAGTTATGTCAAACAAAATATATAATAGAATAAATGCCTGTATTGGATGTAGAGAGGCCAAAAAGGTTGATAAAAGAGGAGAATTTGGTGCGTGTCACAGTAATTTTTTCGACATATTACAAAAATTTATATACAATTAACAGAAGTTTACTTTACAACCCATATGCAATTAACAGATCAAATTTGTACTGAAAATGTGGTAAATGGTTTTGTGTTTGAAAATTATATTCAATTAACAGGGATATACAATTAAGAGATATCCAAATAAGTGGGCTGCACTGTATTTGAAACGATTTTGGGGGCTCTATGTTATATGAAACTTACATTGGGCCAATGCTTTTAGGGAAGCGTAACTTTTAGGGGGGGGGGGGGGCTATGCCCCCCTCGCCCCCCCCCCCCTCCGCATGAATACGCCACTGTTCACCTTATAAGGTAGCTATAATAAATTCAGAATCCTGCTCTAGATTTTGTTGTGAGTAATGTCACTATAAGTTGAATTTCTCTGTTATGTCGAATTGGCGGCAGAATAGTTAAATCTGGCCAATATACAAATGTGATGTATTCCCGGTTAGCTTTAGGTTATAATGGGTTAATTGATCAAAAGATGTTATATCAGGCGTGATCAAATAGGGCCTGCACGTATAGACTGATTCGTGAGCGGATTAAAATGACAAAATAATTTTACTTTATGGAATCGATCGTACAAATCGCTAAGTAGTCTTGTTTGATTTATCTCTGTTGTTCTGTTGAAGTGAACTTTACAGATTTGTTTCATTTCCATGTCGCACGATCCATTTTTAATATTTTTCTGATTGAAATGTGTGAAAATATCGATTCCCTTCTCTTTTACTTCGGTAGATCAATAGAAATCCTGCATTTGTACGCTGTGGGCATTTCATGCGCCTCCGTCATAAAACATGCTACGCGCGAATTAACTCTGTCACCTTTGCGTTACAAGAGAGATCAGTATCTCTCTTGAATGACATGTACGGTTTTAGATTTTACTGGTAAACTGACGTAGTTTATCGTGTTTGCATGTCGTCGCCTGAGCGCTAGAATGTCCTATGTCCCCCATAGGGGGACATAGGACATTCTAGAACTCAGGCGACGATGTGTTGGGTTTCTCGTCTGACAGCTTTAACCTTTATTTTATGTCAGTGCGACTGCAGATCCGGAATCGACGCGTGTCATCATCTGACGTGGTGTGGAAAATGAGAACCTACCCGTTCGATAAGAATGGTTCGATAAAAATGGTTTGATGAAATCAGAGATCGTGGGCGAGTGGAAAAGACTGCAGATATTTCGTTTTGAAGCTCCCACGCTCGATTTCTTAGATTAATTAGATTAAACATATTTTTATTTGCCATTTGACAATGCAAATCAGGATTGGAGGACAAGTGCTTACCACTTAGAAGCCCCCTCCGTTCCTGTACAATGACTAACAATTTACAATATGGCAGAACGTATTCCATAAATAACAGAATCTAACAAAGTCTAAATTTTATAAACATTATAGACAAACACAAATTAAACTGAGAGAGAGAGAGAGAGAGAGAGAGAGAGAGAGAGAGAGAGAGAGAGAGAGAGAGAGAGAGGAGATAAAAAAATAGAATAGAAAGAAAAAAGAAAACCTGAAAAACATCATTAGATCCAGTGATGATGCCATCCACCTACCCATTTGCATTCTATAGTATCTTGGTCCGTAATGTGAGTCTAAATTAACATCTTGGTTACTGCCACTATAAGCATAGGTTTTCACTTCTAGGGATGTTCGCACAACAGTTTCGACCTCCATTGCGTGGACAAACCCTTGATAACCTAACTTTCGCCATGGGTACACTATCACAGTGGAAGTTTCAGGTCCCTCCGCGATAGAATACCCATGGCGGAAGTCAGATTATTTCTGTTATATCCTAGAGGGATTCCTAGCTCGATTCCTTGCTGGGGAAAGATTCCAGTCGTGGTGAACATTTGGTACACCAAGCTACTACAGGTATATTCTATATTTATCTCATTACTTAACAAATCGGCCGCACTCACTTGCGTGATTTACAAATAAAGCAGTTGAAACTTTTTTTTTTAAATTCAACAAAACCATAACATCTGACCCCTCATGGGAACGAGCTCGTCGAGCTCGTTCCCATGAGAGGTCACATGATGTGGTTTTGTTGAAATTTTTGGAACTTGAAGAACAAAATCTAAAATAATAAATTTTGATATCCACTGTTGGTTAAAGGGTTAACAAGGAAAGGGAGCATATTCCATAACTTATATTAACGATTCTTCTCGGCGCCATACTCCATTTTGTATATTTCGTGGATTGCATCCCTGGAACGGAAACGTAGTGGCATCGGCATCTCGAACACTGTGTATGGTGGTCTTCGGTACGTGCGTTTCTGTGCATCTCTGAGCATTGGAGGCTATCATCTCAGCGCTTATTCAATGAAGGACGATGAAAATACCAACCGCGTAACTGACACTGCTGACCGAGCGTTGATCCACTGGCATTTATCTTGAGCTACCGGCTCTCGTATCCACTCCACACCTGTGATCTGTTCATTTTTATTGTTCTAGAGCCAACAGGTAACGTTCGAATGGTTCACCATTTTACATTGACCCATACTATAGAGATTTTCTGGGGAACTCTTCCATGAAGCTGGCAACAGCCTGCATGTTGGTGTGTACATTCGTGGAAAGAGCTTTCCTATAGTGTCCACCTAACAACCCCTTTCCAGTGGTATTTGATTCGTTTATGTCCAGTACACAAACAAAATACATAACAAGAAAATAAGATTACAAATAGAAAACACTGCAAGTGTAAATACTATCGTCCTGTCATTCCTTTTCTAGGCGATAAGAATATTTTTTGGCAGCAATGGTTTGATGTCTGAAAGATAAGCCTGATGATGACAAATTTCATTTTTGAAATGTTCTTGTCTGCAAAATGTACAGTGCAGGTAGGGCTAATCAGAACCAAAATACGGCTGGGCAGGTGGTGCCCGACTATGAAACACAAAAGAAACACACCACACACAGACACTCGGTTCACAGTTCATATTCACTCAACCCAGTTGACTTGGCTTGATTTTTCACTCAACGGATTTCAGAGTGCATATCCGATATTTTGACTTTTCAGAGTATGTGAAATTTGTAGAGACACATTCCATTCATAGCTCACGAACAATTTCTGGTACGGAAAATATACAAGGCATTTCTACTGCATGAACTGTCATTATCATTATATACAGCACTTAATGCCTTCACGGATTATATAATCAACACAGTAGATTTGTCTGTCTTATGGTGTTAATGTTGTATATGTTGCGGTTGATGTACCTGAGTGTTCCATCTTGCGCCAACAACTAAATTTCGTCTTGGACCATTGCCGACAGCTTGATTTCTGTGAAGTGGATATGTACTGTGTGTTTAATTTTTAAGTTTCCAATTTTCATCTCGACAAGAATCTTTTCCCCTTTATGAGGTTAATATCTCAGACACAAACTTACACTTATCCTTTTGTTCCCTATGTTGTCGAAGTCTAATACGCATGCGCGTGACGGAAATCAAAGTGACTATTGCATCCCCTCGAATGGAAAGAAATTTTCGTTGCCAAGAACTCTTCGGAATGCCGAAAAATAGGAGATACAGTTTGTAGGCTGTTCATTTTGCTTTCCCTTTTTTCATGTACATGAATTTTTAGTCGAGTTGTAAACAATTGGTTTCCGGATGATAACTTGATAATGGTTTGACCCACGTTCATGAAACGTCATAGGTAGGTTAGCATCGGTGAGAGGAAGAAAGAGTATTTTGGACTTGCTTGGTCAAAGGTCAAGGTCACAGTGATCTTGAACATAGTAAATTGTAAACAATTGGTTTCTGGATGATAACTTGATTATGGTTCAACCCATATTCATGAAACTTTATATGTAGGTTGGCCTTCATGAGAGGAAGAACTCTATGTATTTTGGACTCACTAGATCAAAGGTCAAGGTCACAATGACCCTGGACATAGTAAATCAAAACAATTGGTTTCCGGATGATAACTTGATAATGGCTGGACCCACGTCCATGAAACTTTATAGGTAGGTTGGCATCAGTGAGAGGGAGAAGCATATTTATTTTCGGCTCGCTAGGTGATAGGTCAAGGTCACAGTGAGCAACATAAACAATTGGTTCCCGGATGATAACTTGATAATGGTTTGACCCACGTTCATGAAACTTCATAGGTAGGTTGGCCTAGGTGCGCGGCCTAGGTGCGCGGCCTAGGTGCGCGGAAGACCCCTATTTGTTTTGGACTCGCTAGGTCAAAGGTCAAGCTCACAGTGACCTTGAACATAATAAATCGTAAACAATTGGTTTCCAGATGATAATTTGACAATGGTTCCATCCACGTCCATGAAACTTCATAGGTAGGTTGGCATTGGTGCAAGAAAGAGCACTATTTATTTTGGAATCACTAGGTCAAAGGTCAAGGTCACAGTGACCCTTCACATAGTAAATTGTAAACAATTGGTTTCCGGACGATTAGTTGATAATGATTAAACCCACTTTTGTGCTGTCACAACTCGACATTGGATCGGTGATCCTATCGGCATTTTTGTGACAACTTGTGGAAGGAGAACAAATTCACCGTCGTTGGGAAGAACCTGTGAATTTTAGAAATATATGAAAAGTTCCTCGTAAGGTTAATTTTCACTTGCAAGGGCAACTTTCCTTGCTATCTGTCTATCAAGACAGTTTGACTTTTAATGATCTGATTCCAACTTCAGCATTTTTTAAAGCTAGAGCAGGTACTTGTAAAGGGAGTGCCACAGGAAGTCTTTAAACAATGATAAAAGTACACTAGCAGTTGTTTCTAGTTAACTCTTGGTTAGAAATCTTCAGTTTCCACCAGACACATATATACAGTGTAACAGGAGGAGAGATAAGTGCGGGAGCCGGGGTTCGAACCGTCGACCTCTAGCACACAAAGCGACCGATTTACCACGAGACTAAGAGATCCGGACCAACCAGGCTGGTTGGTAAATGGCCTTTATACCTCGACCGCTACACTACTCTCCCCTTCTTTTGAGATTCACCACATGTAAATCTCACCCAAGTTCCTCCTCAGAGCGGTCGAAACACCCACAGTGCCACCTACTGTTGAGGATCGGACGAGCCCCCAAATGTAACAGGAGGAGAGGCAAGTGCAGGAGCCGGGGTTCGAACCGTCGACCTCTAGCACACAAAGCGACCGATTTACCACGAAACTAGGAGATCCGGACCAACCAGGCTGGTTGGTAAATGGCCTTTATGCCTCGACCGCTACAACAGTATGGCCACCGTGGAGTAGTCACTCTCCATGGGTGTGTAATATTTCCACGGTCGCAATATTACTAGATTCTGAACACTAACTATAGAAATAGTCATCAAAATTTGAATTAATGAAGCACCGGGTATAACCCGGTGCTTCATTAATTAAAATTTTGCTGAAAATGATTTTTATTACCTGGTAAACGCTTGCGTCGACACCACTGCTCACGCGTAGACCAGTCCGTGGCGACTTACTGAACAAGCTAGGTGAAGTAGAGTTTCTGGAGTTGGAAAAAGTAGAGTAAATTGCGTTGGGAATGGAAAAACCCTGATACATATCACCTACCCGACACCGAGACAAAATAACCAAAAAATTGTGAGAACTGATTACCACCTCTGTGGCGGGACTTCATTCTCCAAATTGTTTCTCGCGTCTCCGATCTCATCTTGCTATCACCTTTAATGCACACTGAATTGTATATCGCAGCTTCTGTCACGCGAAACCGACTAAAAAAGACTCACGTTCTTACAAAACATGCGGACTAACTAAAAATAGTCCAAAAAGGAATTATGCTGCCAAAACTACCCAAGCGCGAGAGTACATTTGATTCCTGTGTTTTGGTTTACATGATGCGAACATCGTTTCTGCATCTTGTGCATTCGTTTTCAGAGGTATTATCAGGCAATAATAAATGGCTTTAAGAAATAATGACATATAACGCTGGTAATAGTTTGGGTTATGCATTCGTTATTTCCCACTTATATCTATTTCTCGGGGATACATACCATGGAACACAAAACCGACAGGCGGTATCAGAGATAACATTGTCTGAACTTTTATATGCCAAATATTCCGCTAATTTTGTTTTCTCCACTTCTTCGTTCAACTTGTTCGACACAAGAATCCCATGCAGACAGGTCTGTGATTATCTACAGATATTTGGGCCTTGTCCCCTATGTTTGCGGACCGAGACATGAAATTGACCGAAAGTTCTTGTATATGCACACCCATGCTTCTTCTCAGCTATTCAAACGAAGAGAGGAATTTACAGTCACGGAAATTAACCAGGTCTTAGACCTTGCATTTTGTCGGGGCTGAGGCCTCTTGAGATTTTTGTGAAGCCTAGCAATAGGCTCCGTCGGAATAACATATTAATATGTACCTATCAATGATACGTCGTGTTTTTCACCCATCGAATCCCGATCGCCGGATCACACTGATTGGTTTTCTGATTCCGTATCAGATGGTTGGTCTCAGAGCGAATACGACACCGGAGCATGTCAATCGAGTCCGCCCAGGTTATCAACCGTTTCTAGGTGCACTTCATTTGTGTAAATAAACACTATTGAATAACGTGAATTTCTAATATTGTTCTTAACCAATGTTATATTGATTTCTCGTGTGAAAGGTGAATTTCTTTAACGGTATATAATAAACAGATCATTATGACAGTAAAGTGATCTGGTTTATCGCATTCCGTCTCGTTGACGGGGCTAGCTCAACTCGACGGAATATAATCTCTATTTATCATTAAGTCAAAAGAAAATAGACCCCGCGACAATACTATGGTAGACCCAATTTATTCGTGTTATAAGACATTGTTGTGATAAAAGCCGTGGCTTTTATCATAACAAGGTCTCATAACACGAATAAATTGGGTCTACTATTTATCGACTATGTTATGATAAAAGCCGTGGCTGTTTGTCTCGGCTTGCCACCACATAGCCGATTGCCTTGACGAATTGACAGGGCCAGTCCTAGATAACACCACCAAACTAGTAACCAGTAAATTGTTGTAAATATGATTGCTAATGAAAAACAAAGGGCAGTTTTCATAATCCCAGTATGTACAATTCCGTAGTTATGACCTTGGGACCTGCGAATTGCCGATTTTGATCGAATCGAATCGGGGAAAACGAATCGAATTTTGAATCGAACTTCGAATCAAATCACAGTCAATGGATATGTCACCTAAAAAAATTTTTTTCCCAAAATAATACCCCCGATTATTAAAAGACACACAGATAGGCCACACAAAGTAGACCTTCTGTTTCTCAGGCCATTATTTGTAAAATTACATGCGGGCGGTTTTTTATTTTATTTTTTATTTCAGTAATTACTTCTTTGCCATCAAAAGTTCATGTTCTTGGTTCAAGTTTTAGGCCTCATAATCTACAGAATAGCATGGGTGGTGGTGTATTTCATCCCTTGAGTGCAAGAAGGCTTTGCAATGGTAAAGCATTGCAAAGCCTTCTTGCATTCAAGGGACAAATTCATCAATCTTTTTAAATTGGGTAAAATATCACACATAAACCATTTAATTTTTTTTTTTTTTTAAGTTTAAATTGGTTATAAAAAGAGAACATGCGGCAGCCAAAAGGACCATGCGGGAGGGCCTGAGAAACAGATTTTTTATTTTTTAGGCCTTATGTAGAGTGCATGTTTTCACCTCACCACTTCCCATGCTAAAAACTAAGATATAAACCCATATAGTAGCTATTGATTGAAACTCTTCGAATTGTTGACTTTGTAGCTTTTAAATAAAAATGCGGAATTTCTAAAACGAAACAATAATTCAACGCCGAATAGAGTCGATCCGTTTGTAACTTGAGCCTGCTCTACTTCTGTTTATATAATAATCATGGGTATTCTTTTAGAAAACCGTTGCTTTTGAAGATGTATCTAATAACTGTGATCGAACAGAACAATACTCAATATAAAATAATAATAATAATAACACTTTGGCCAGCCGCTGCTTTGTCGCGGTTCTCGGACGAGAAGGCCATGGTTACCCCTGTACTCCCAACTGCCTCCCTATTCCCACGCTTCTCCTCTCCTCCCAACACTCGGAGACGAACTGATTGATGATATCCCTTGCCCCATTCTTCCCAATCTCTCCAATTAGCATATTAACCCTCTCCTTTGAGTCTCCCCCTAACCACATGTCCTTCATTCTCCCATCCCACTTCCCCATTATACTCCCAGTGAATCTCATTCTTTTAGACTGATACTTTGGGCATTCTAGAAGAAAGTGTTCCAGGGTCTCCACCATGTCCAAGTTACACATCTGGCACTCCCTGTGATCATGTTGTGGAACAAATCATTTATTGATGTTGAACAGCTGAATAACTTAAATTAAACTTAAATTTTCCATAAATGGTCGCTGGTCAATAGGTTGAAACGAACAGTTGTAGCGGTAACAGTGTTTGTAGCGATATAGCTACAACTGTTGTACAGTTGTAGCTACATCACTGCAAACACTGTCACCGCAACAAGTCTGTTACGTTTCTACTCAGAACTGTCACAAACGTTTTGCCGAAGTATATTCGAAAATATTCGAATTTCCGATTTCGAGTCGACTCGAATATTGACTTTCGAATCGAATTTCGAATTTTCGCAGGAGCCTATTATGACCCTTGATTTGTACAAACAATTGTTTAATTTTTGGCTTTCGTTTATTGCTTTCGTTATTATGTATCAGTGAAACATTCGGAATTAATGCTCTGTTATTCACTATATTCAAAAACGTACCGTTTTAATTTTATTTTGTATTTATATGATAGTAACTTCCGTTCTTCAAATAGGGTGGAATGAAAAAGTCAATCATTGCACGGATATTTTTCTTCCGAGTTTTGTTTTTTGTTGTTTTTGCTTCGTGTTTTATCCCCGCCACGTAGTGAGAGGGGCATATATGAATGGGTTTCACCCGTCCTTCTGTTCGGCCTACCGTTTGTCCTCCTTCTGGCTGTCCGTACGTTTGTCCGTCCACCCGTCCGCCTTTCCCAATTTCATGTCATTATATTTAACCCTTTAACCAACGTAACGGCCAAAACCGGCCAGCGCTATTTACAAAAATCGCCAATTAATTTTCTTTTTTTTTCATTTTTTGTCTCAAAAACGTAGGTTATGAACCCTCTTTGGAACGAGCTCGTCGAGCTCGTTCCAGTGAGGGGTCATAACCTATGTTTTTGAGACAAAAATGAAAAAATTATATTTATTCAAGAATTTTGTTTGCAAGTGTCGTCTGCTTTTCATGTTAGGTAAAAGGTTAACCATTTCGTTGCAGTGCAATTTGGTAATATCCTGTGCTGAACCATATATTGGAGGGAATGGGGTTAAAGTGAAAAAAATGAAAGCGCCAATAACGTTCACGTATTTGTAAATTTAAAACTATTATTATACAGTACGTGGATAGTTTATTATCACTAAATCACCCCTGGAGTGGCGATTCCACCCAAGCAATAATTGCAGATTTGTTGCAAACCATGACAAGCAAAAGCAAAGTTCCAGCCAATGGACCTCCGTGTTAAACCCGGAGGTCCATTAGCTGAAACATTGTGATTTTTGTCCATATGTGCAGAATTTGAAAGTGATACTTTGGGTGATATTTCCACTCTACGGGTGATTTTGTTACAATCCATTCTCCACGTACTGTATATTGGAACAACGTTGACTGAGTTCAACAATGTTTCCAAAACTACTCCCAGCCACACTCCATAAATCTCAAAAGAAAAGACGCTTGTCGACTTGAATTTAGTTCCTATTTAATGGACTGACCATGTAGTCCAAACTTTGCTCCACAGGCCGTTATATAATTTTTGTTTTGTTTTGTCGCCGTGTGACACAGGACAACAAAAAACAATTATATATGTTGGGACAAGTTTGGACTATTGAGTTCGTTGTTCCCTCGGGTATTTCGGAATTTACATAGACGCGAAAAATTGTTGAGACAAATTGATAATGCCATATTGTCTGTCGCTTGCATTTCGTATAACATGCGTTCTATTGAGAATAACAACGAGCTATGATATCCATTCCCTGTACATGTATGTGGTATCTTCGTATTGAGTACGAACTTATCGCACAGGCCGTCAACAGTTGGTTCCGTACTCAATATGGACCTGTAGCACCGAAAGGGTTAAAGTAAAACCGTTCAAAATATTTTCCAAAATTTGATATGTAGCTTTTTGGTGATAATATCATGAATGGGATTGCGAACCAGAAGTATAGAAATATTTCTTCAAGAGTTCCTGTCCTTGTTGAACTTAGACTTTCTTGTTATCACATTACAATTGCTTCTCTTCAACACATTTCAACGAAAACTGTTCGAGTTTTTTTCCCCCTAAATTTAACAGATAGTTTTTTGGTGATAATATCATGAAGGGATTGCGTACCAGCTCTGTGCAAGTATTTCTTCGAGAGTTATTCCTTGTTGCCAGTTGTTGGAACTAGAATTTCTTGTGATCACACTACCATTTCAAAGAAATCCGTTCAAGAATTTTGTTCCTAATTTAATATATAACTTTTTGGTGATAATGTAACGAAGGGTTTTGAGAATCAGCTGTGTCCAAGTTATTTCCCTTGTTTGATTAAGGTGGCGGGAGAATGGCCACTCCATGGCGTTGCACTGTCTTTTTTTTTTCTTTTTGTGCATTCTTTAACATAATGTCTCGAAAGGAAACCGGGCTGTGCATATAATTCTCTCTTGAATGGAAGCCACGTGTCGATAAAAGTTGAAGCCATACCACTCGGAAAAAGTGTTTTGACCCGAAGAACGAACGATGCTTGGCATCTTATTCCACTTCTCTCCACTTCTCTCCAAAATACTGTCTTGAGGCTCAAAAGATCTCAAAGGGCATTTATCAAGTTAGATTTTGTGCCTTTACAATTCAGAACTGCCATTTTCATATCAATGAATACTGGCTTCTAAGAAATTTGGAAAAGCTCGCGCATTGTGAACTGCAAACTTCGTTGTTGTTGACTCTTAACTTAGCAATTTAAGGGCGACGTAGATCGGCGGTAAATTTTGACATTGTTTCAAACATGAAAATTAGCTGACGCTACTAGCCTAAACTGGGATCCGTCGGTCGTTACCCCCACCTCTCACTACCCCACACACGTGAGTGTAGCAATAGGAGGATCATGGCCTACAGAGTAGAGTAGCACTACTGATTCTGTATGTTTACTCAGTTGCTTCTAATTACCTGCCCATAAAAGTGAAGTTTCCTTTTGTAACTTTTAATGAACGAAAACAACAGACAGCTCCGAGAGCTGTCTGTTGTTTTCGTTCATTAAAAGTAACAAAAGGAAACATCGCCTTATTTGCTATTGACGTTTATAGGCGTTTTCTCAACAATTCCTTGCTTGTTAGCTGGACCTTCCTCTCTTGTCAAATTATTTCAAGGGAGATAACTGTCTCAGAAGTCGATTTTCATGACATTATAAGTTCGGGATGGCAGTATTGAAATTTATTTTATGAATAGATGCAGAGTGGAAAAATAGAAACGTGGACTTCGGTTCAAGGAAATACGACATTCAGTGTTGAATATAATAGTCTTCATGTGCGTGTGACGGCATTACTTCCCCGTGGGACCATTTTGAGTTAGTTTCTCCATCTTTTCCATCACACACATGGTTTATAGTCCATTTTGAGTGAACCATTAAGGTACAGAGAACGAAGAACGTTAATCATCGGCATGCTTGTTCGGACTGACATTTTTTCATTATATCGTTTTTCATTTTAATGTATTGGAAACAATGCTGGAACGTGTGGGAGGCTGCACGAGCATCAGTAACTCAAGTGCCGTAAATAAATCCTGTATTGCAGTATTGATATTTATTCTATACAATTGAATAAAAAATTGTCCAGTTCTAACAACTTCCGCTCCGCATTTTTTTTCCTGTTAATAAAAGAATATTGATGTGAAGATTTTTCTGCGAATACTTGTATTACTTGAGTATCAGATATTAAAAATATACCCGGAGATTATAGAACCACCCGTTAAGAAACATAAAACACAATGCTACTTCAACGATTGATACATTACTGTGAGTTTCTGGGTAAATATAGAATGGTAATGGACACACCTCTGTGTGAAAACACACGTGCACTTGACTGAATATCAAGGTTTTACACGTGATTCCTTATGATGGTACCTCTAATGTTTGTTCAACAATTCAGGCACTGTTACCGCACAAACATGATGCCGTATCGAAAGCTCCTTCGTAGAGATGTGCAATATACCGAAAAACGGAACCGATATCATGGGACATGGGGATACCAAAAAACCGAACCAAACCAATCGTTGAACACCGAACCCGTCTGAGTTTTCAAATTCTCCTACATTCACTGTTTACAAGTACCTGTTGAGGCTTGATAACAGTTGAAAGGTTCATTTTCACGAAAGAAGTGACTGATTTTCTTTTCTGTTTTGTTAACCCTCACCGGACTGGATATCTGTCCAGAATTCCCACTGGACTACAGCCTGCACATGTTCAATTCCTTAGCAGTGATTTCTAGTCAAGTCTTGGCTGCCTTAACAGGCAGCCAAG
The DNA here is from genome assembly GCA_031216915.1 of Pictodentalium vernedei. Classification (NCBI taxonomy): domain Eukaryota; kingdom Metazoa; phylum Mollusca; class Scaphopoda; order Dentaliida; family Dentaliidae; genus Pictodentalium; species Pictodentalium vernedei. Next base: position 22,523,220 of record CM062293.1, read on the forward strand.
ACCTGACTAGAAATCGCTGCTCATGTGTTTTGTCTATTGTCAACAGGACCTCCTAAAATGGCATGGCCAGGGCACATGCTCTGACGTCGCAAAAGTCTGGAATGGGTCTTTAAACATTAAGGTGCCTTTAGAATCGTCACCAAATTACTGTAGATATGATTTGTGGTCGTCAAAGAATACCACTGTTGAGCTCATTGGCAGTGTCATTTATAGCGTTGTGGTCGAATGATACTACAACAACCTGTTCTGTTTTCCCTAATGTGAATTCCTCTTTGGTACCATCAGCTAATCCCAGTCAAGACAGATGCCGAATACAGAACCGATACAGAGGTATCCCCCCCCCCCCTAAAATTACCGACACCGATACCGAACTCAAAATTCCAATACCACCCATCTTTACTCATTCGGCAGCAGAACGCACAAGCATCGCTGCATGTTCAAGTTCACGTTATTTTAGGCTGGCCAATTGGACCTTATCGTAACTTTATAACGATAATCGATGAGCGCGCTGGCTAATCGGTTTAAAATACTGAATTTCAGATTTAAAGGTCTTAGGGTCGATCCTGATGAACGTCATGTGCGTTGTGTACATGGGGAAGACACTTATCCTAACTGCCTAACCGGGAGCGCGGTGGCGTAGTGTGTCAAAGCGTACTACACAACGGTAGAAAACATGTTTCAATCGCTGCTAATCCTGCTTGTGAGAGGTGAGTAAGTTGGGAAGTCCGATACTTACTCGCCGCTGCTCGGTGGTTCTTTCTGGATACTCTGGATTAAATAACACACAAGGACATCGAAGATTGGAAGAGTTGGTCAGTTTGTGGAGATTGTTAGCCCTGTGGCCGACTATCATCACAACATGACCATTCTTGGGATTTGTAAAATCGAAGTACCGTGACGTGCTTGTCCGATAATTTTTTAACCCTTTACTCAGCGTTACGTAACGCCCAGAACCGGCCAGAGATATTCTCAAAAACCGCCAATTAATTTTCATTATATTATCATTTTTTATCTCAAAAACGTATGTTATGACCCCTCTCGTCGTTCCAATGAGGGGTTATATCCTATGTTTTGTGACAAAAAAATTAAAAAAATTAGTTATTCAATAATTTTGTTTGCAAGTGTCGTCTGCTTTTCATGGTAGGTAAAGGGTTAAAAAACGTGAAAATCATCTTTCACAGACATCAAAAAATATTCTTTAGTAGGCGATTGGCAATTACGAGGCGTCGGTAAACTGAAAACCTCAGAGAATTTTTTTATTTTAATTTTGTTAGTATTGTTCCTTTATAGCAACTTCCATGTACTAAGGCGTACTGCACTTCGACGGTGCGCACGTTTTCAACCAATCTAACCCTGTCTGTGCTGCAGTGCGGAGTTACGATGTTGTGGAGCTGGCAGCTGCTCATCGTTGCTCGGTGGTTCTCTCCGGGTACTCCGGCTTCCTCCGCCCGTAAAACTGTCACCGACACGATATGACCTTGACTGTTAATGTGTCGTTAAACCCTAATAAATAAATAAATAAATAAATAAATAAATAAAACCAATCTACTTTGATTATATTTTATTTATACCATGATCGTCAGATTAATAAGAGTTTAAATGTCAAATAAATCAATATTCACACGTGAGAACCTGTTTTTGTTTACATGAGCACCGATGGGCGGTACTTTCGCTGGCAATTTTTTCGCCGAAACGAAATAGAAAACGAAACACACAAATTAGGAGCCTTTTTCATTTTAATAACATAATAACATACTATTTCGAGTTATGGATGCTTTATTAACATGAGACAACGTATGTTTGTTAGTTTCTGGTATCTTATGGGGTAAACTTATTCAAAAACGTACTAAATAATTACCGGTTTCATTTCATTCTTCACGAGGCAACGAGTGATAAATTTTTACAAATTTGCATTCAAGACGAGGTCACCAAAGGTCAACTTGGATGTAGTTCTACTGTAGGTGTAAATTTTTACTATTGAAATCCCATTGCTGGTGTGTTCACCACGGTTGATGTGTAAAGCTAAAATTTATGTCATAGGCTTTTTTATATATAGTAGAATAGGTAATCATGGTATATGTCGACAGTAGATTTGCTGTTTCCAAGGAATGAAACGCGCACGGCTTCTCTTCTGAATCTTGCAAAATAACTGATTGGAAAATTAGACTATTCCGAGCCTGTCTAATGACCACATATCTTCGTAGCAATTGCAAATTAACAGCAATTTTCTTGCCACTCCATTGTGCTGAGGAGTACAGTTTACACATCTTCTGGTTAGAATTTAGTGGTCAGTTCGGTCTGTTGTTATTGAATGAATGTGATAAGCAAACATATGAGTCGGCGAGTCTTATGAGTTTCACGGGGAAATAATCAACTTTCTATTGAAGGGAAATTGTGCATTGCTCGCAAGACTGTTAAGCAAATTATAGGTTCGAGTGACCGAATAAACCTACTGGGCTGTCAGATGCCTGTAGTGTGATAATGATATTTGTTCACCACTCGACCGGACAATAATAATCCAATTATTTTCCCTGATGGGCATCGACAGAGAGCGTAGAGTAACGAACAGTTATTTGTACAATTGATGTGTATATTATCTCGTTTTCTACATTGTTATTATTTTATCAATAACTTTTCAAGAAACTCTGATATCAGTTTCAGAAAATTGATAAATAGAGGATATGGAATGAGTGACTTTCTCATATAATATTTATGAAACGAGTCTAAGAATTTTCCGTTTGGGCAAGACTCTGGCGAGCCCAAACGGAAAATTCGGACTAGTTTCATATATATTATATGAGAAAAACACTCATTTCATATTCTATGTATCATATGACACACACACACGCACAAATTAGCCACTTAGTATGACTTTTTAACCCATCACCTAACTTGAGTTGCAGACGGCACTTGGAAAAAACATCCTCGTATAACTAAAAAATTTTCATTTTTGCTTCCAAAACATAGGTTATGACCCCGCATAAAAAAAATGAATGGCGTTTTTATTGTAGGTAAAAGATGAATACAATATAACCCACCCTAAATAGGACAGATAACATAAATTCTCCCTACTGAAATTATGCAAATATGACCCAGTTGTATTTCGTTTAGCCAATCAAATTGTCCAGTTTTGAAATTGACCAATGAAAGCTCCCAACTCTAATTATGCAAATTAAGAAAATGTGGCCCAGTTGTATTTTGTTCTGCCAATCAAATTGTCTGGTTTTGAAATTGACCAATTAAATTGACGGAAGGCTTTATTTATCAAAATTTTGAAAAAGTCATTTCAGTTGATTCTTCAGAAAATGTATCACCACCATTAGGTGCATGTCCGGAGATCTGTATCAGATCATCCGCCCAAGAAGCAATATCGCCGACGAGTCGCCTGAATCTCGTCGCCTGAGTGCTAGAATGTTCTATGTCCCATAGGGGACATAGAACATTCTAGCACTCAGGCGACGTGATGGCGACTCATCGGAGAGATTACTTCTTGAATCCTGACAAAACATCGGAGCTGTAACAAACCACCGAACAGGTATCTTACAGCGATATTTAATATGTTTATTTATTTATCTGAATCAGATACATTGTACGGCCAAAGATGCAACAAAGGTGAAGTTGATTCTTCAGAAAATGTATTACCACCATGAGCTGCATGTTCGGAGATCTGAATCAGATTATCGGTCTTGTCCAGAAGCAATACCACTGACGAGTCGCCCAAAGGCGACTCATCGGCGAGATTACTTCTGGAGTCTTGTCAGAACGTCGGAGCTGTAACAAACCACTGAACAGGTACCTAATCGCCATACTTTATATGTTTATTGCTTTATCTGGATCAGATACATTGCTTGACGAAAGATACAACAAAGATGAAGAGTGTAAAAAGGTCTGGACGTAACTTTAACCTCCATCATTGCGCTCTAAAATCAGTTGGGTTAAAAAGTAACCCAAGTCAACTGGGTTGAGTGAATACGAACCCATTTAGGTTCATATTCTCTCAACCCAGTTGATTTGGGTTGATTTTTAACCCAACTGATTTCAGAGTGTGCAGGTTGTCTCCGAACTGCATGTGCAATGAAAATTGCTAATATTAGTATATCTAAGCTGTCAATTCTCACGTTTTCCCCTGTTAAATTGAAAATAAAATACAATGTAAGTGTTGTCTGTGTAAACACAGCAAAAATGAAAGGCAGAAAATGCCTTTCAGTTTAGTTTGACATTCTGTATTTTTTTTTCAACTACCTCGAGTGTGCAGCGCTTTTTACATTTTTCGCAGCATTTTCCCTTTGATGCTGAAAGCTGGTAAATTGCTGTATAACAACCCCAACCGACTTGAACATCTCAAAAATACTTTTAGAATCACATTATGATTGCTAGGTGTGATGAGATTATTCATCAATTTTCTCCTATCTTTAACCCTTCGAGACTGTAATTATCCTGACGTTCAAACGTCACTGGGAATTATGTTTCTTCAACGTTTTTCAAAATGCGACGTCAAACGTCGGAAAGTACAAATAACAAGATATTTTTCACATTAGTGATTATCTGGTGTTGGGCTAGATTATTTTTGATGGTCTGAATTTGTTATTCAAAACTTGTTTTATTACAAATTATTGGACAGTGCCCACAGGTAATAAAACAAATTTATATAAACAAAATATTATTTGTGTTTGACTGAATAGGAATTATAAGCAAGGAAAGTGTTGGCTTTTGCTCTGGTATCCTCATTTTTTGAAAGCCCTGATAGTGGCTTCTAGCACTCAACCAGTTAAGAAGTCTTGACAGCAGGATTATATTAGTATTTTAAGCTGCGATAACATTTGGCTCAACGGTTGTCACTCAGCACGAATCGGGAGAAAATTGGAATTGAGGTTAAAACTTTAAAAAATCGAAAAATAATAACAAAACAAATTACAACAAAGTATCAACGCGCTGTTTGATTTCGTACGTCACAAGACGTACAAACGTGTCAACGCTCTGTTTGATTTCGAACGTCATAAGACGTACAAAAGTATCAAAGTGTTAATTCCTACTGATACCCTGGTTTATTATGGAAATTTCGTTTGCACGTTTTATGTTTTCGCAGAACTCGTTGCTCAAACTCTATTCCATGGATGTGTTTTATAGTACTGAAATGGTTAACCGGATAATTGGTCTGAAACCAGTTAGCTACAAAACAGATTAAAAAAACCGTCAATCGGTTATCCGAAATATCGATAGTGATCGTCATTCCACGTTTAAAACGTAGTAAATCTGCCGCTTCTCATTTGTGAAAGATTTCACATCGAAGCCGCGTTGTTAATATTGAGAGATAATCGACTTTGGCGTTCAAGACTTCGTTAATGCTCGGCAGTTTCCGTGAGTAATGAGTAATCGCAGAAACTATTCCGTAGGGTGTATACAAACGAACGTTGTCGAGTACTCGACAACGTTCGTTTGTATACACATTACGGAATAGTTTGAGAATACTGCTTTCCAATTCCGAAAGTTTTGATCCCAAATTCGGTGGAATAATGGCCAGGGATAACCGGATATTATCCGGTTATAGATCTCGGTTAGTCGGTTACGCAAATGAGCCAACCGTTTCAGCCCGAGTGTTTTATTCATAATAATCACTGTTGTTGTTGGTTAAAAAGATAAAAATGTCTTGCTTTTATTTTCTCATCTTCTCAAGTAACGGAAAGGGGAAGTCACTCTCTAAGAAGTTAGTTCGACTGATGAAAACCAATGTTGATAACGATCTTTACGAATTCCAATTTGACAGAAAAGTGGATTTTGTTGTTTTGTTTGACATTTACTGAGTGGGTATGATTTATGATAATTCACCAAAAACGAAAAGATTGCCGTGTGTATCTGGAACACATTAGCTGAAGAGTTGTTGTTTTAAGGGACAACCAGCGTTCAGGGATTACTCTGTCCTCTTTGGGAAAGGGTCCGGATTCAATTCCATTGGGAAAATTTGCGTCAAGGTGGCTCCAACTAGGAATTTGTTTTGGAGAGAAAGAAACATTCAAAGACCAAGAAATGTTACTTTCGTATTGAGCAGAGAACATTAAGACTGGTACCTTAGCTACTGCATGTATACTTTAAGTAAGTTTTATGACAAACATTCACATGGAATCATGTTCATCCGGTGGCTGTACTCTCTATCAAACTGTTATAATATTAAAGAACTTGTCTATGCGTACGAGCAGGGTTAATTAATCCCCTGTGCTTGTGTGAGGCAGAATTAAAGCCGCCTTGTAGTTTTGAACAGACGTTGGTGCCTATGATATCATCCTTATTGCTTAAGTAGTTCAGGTTATAAAATACCGTTTCTCATGTCATTTTCCTTTGAATTAAGATAATTCGTTAGGCAAGCCATTTAAATTTAATGCGCAGTTTGTGTCCTGAACTGGGTAGTCATAAGGCCTCAGAAAACCTATGGTTTTCTGAGGCCCCATGACTACCCAGTTTAGGGCACCACACCAGTTGTGCAATAAATTTTTGTTTGAGTGGGAACTGTGATTGTGAAATCTGAGGTTAAGAATTGGGAATAATCATGCCCAAATGTCATTGGGGAAGGCATTGGTGTAGATAAAGGTGGGGGGGGGGGGAGGGGGCGGAGCCCCCCCCCCCCCCCACCAGAAGTTTTGTCGGAAATTTTTTGGGACCATTTTTAGGCGAATTTATGCCTAATAACATTAAAATGCTGGCTTTGGGGATAAAAACATGCCATTTTGGGTAAATTTTGAGTAAAAAAGACCAATTTTCAGTACATTTGCAGTAAACAACAGATTCTTTCTGTTTGTTTGGGTTTTTGTTGTTGTTACACTGTCGGAAAATTTTCGGTCTGTCGGAATATTTTGGGCTTGCCCCTCCGCCAGCGAAAAGCTATCTACGTCACTGGGGGAAGGATCCCATAAATGGCACCTGTAGATACCGAATAGAATCCCTGGGGTCAGAGGATATTTTTCCAGTCAGTTTTGTTTAATATAGCTGATGATTGTTTGTAAACACTTCTTTGATCAAATTGTATAGGCATGATGAAAAGGTCTTTTTAAGATTTACTGTCATATCAGCAGGTTTGTATAGCTGTTTCGTAATTTACATTCTAGTTTATAATGCTTAGCATGTGTATGTGTATAAACCAATTGCATTTTGTGTTGGCAGCGTTAGGTAAATGTCTGTGTGAATTACGTCACATCAAAAACTAGTTATGGATGCACCTGTGTTGTCTGTAAACCCAATTACTGGAATAAATGAATTGATATACGACGCTACTATTTTTTGTTAGTACAGTGGTGCCCACATAATTGGATATCTCTTAATTGTATAACCCTGTTAATTGAATATAATTTTCAAACACAAAACCATTTACCATACCTTCAGTAGAAATTTGATCTGTTAATTGCATATGGCTTGCAGAATACACTCCTGTTAATTGTATATAAATTTTTGTAATATGTCGAAAAAATTACTGTGACACGCACCAAATTCCCCTTATTTATCAACCTTTTTGGCCTCACTACATCCAATACAGACATTTATTCTATTATATCTTGTTTGACAGAGCTCTATTTTTTTATACCCCCCGAAAACAAAGTTTGGGGGAGGGGGGTATATAGGAATCACCCTGTCCGTCCGTCTGTCCGTCTGTCCGTCCTTGTAAGCGCAACTCCTCCTAAACCGTTTGAAGAATTTTCATGAAACTTTACACAATGGAAGAACTCCATATGAAGATGTGCATGAAGCAATATAATTCCGTTCTGACATTTTCAAGGGGAGATAATGTAACTTATACATTTCAGGCGCGGGGGGTATCACTTTGTGAGTTTGCTCACAGTACCTCTAGTTTAACCCTTTACCCAACGTAACGGCCAAAACCGGCCAGCGCTATTCTCAAAAATCGCCAATTAATTTTCATTATTTTTTTCATTTTTGTCTCAAAAACATAGGTTATGACCCCCTCATTGGAACGAGCTTGTTGAGCTCGTTCCAATGAGGGGTCATAACCTATGTTTTTGAGACAAAAAATGAAAAAAATTAGTTATTCGAGAATTTTTTTTGCATGTGTCGTCTGCTTTTCAGGTTAGGTAAAGGGTTAAAGGGTTTGAACAGAGAATAATAGTCAAACGTTCAAACTCAATGGGAGAAGATTGTAAAAAGCAATCTCCAGCTTCTGTATTCTTATACTAGTCTACAAGAAATTGCTTGAAGTTTGTGAAATTATACGCACACTGATGTTATAGTTATTTATTTATTGGTCACATACTTCTGCACAATGGCTAATCATGACCACGACAATTTGACGGGAGGGGGGAGCCGAAGTACCCGGAGAGAACTAACGAGCAGCGGCGAGCAACTGTGAGCTCCCCAACATACTAACTCCACACAAGCTGGGTTAGCATTGGTTGAAGCCAAGTGCACCATCGACGTGCAGTACGCCTTAGTACACAACGCCACCGTGCCCCCACGTGGGCAATGGGGGGAGTGTCTTGCCCAAGGACACAACGCGGTTGCCGCAGATGGGAGTCGAACCGAGGACCTCACGGCTTCCAGCCTGCACCTCTACCTACTGAGCCACCGCGTCCCCGCACACTGATGTAGCATTTCGAAATTTCAATCTTTACATGGAATTCCCCATATTATTTGTGTTAAATTTACCGACAGCTTTAGGAAACTACGGGAGCTAACTTTCCCTGTAAATCTCTTCCAATGACAAAAATTGCCACAACCGTGCGGGACCATTTGATTCTCGGAAATTTCTAGCGTTCGACCAGCTAATGTGTTTTGTTTTGTTAAAATTTATTATTGGCACTCTTCGATAAATTATAACAAAACAATCACCAAGGAACAAATTATGGCAAATAGAAGTATTCTTTACCCGCTAATAAGGGGGCGCGGTGACATTTGCTCGGTGGTTCTCTCCGGGTACTTCGGCTTCCTCCACTCGTAAAACTGTCGAGGTCCCGATTGGCCACTTTGTAGAAATATGTGACCTTAAACATCAATAAACAAATAAAGAAATATATGTCGTATATTTTTTCTTTACTCACATAAGATATAAGTTTACGTTGATTGAGAATTGTATTTTTCACTAGAAATGAGCGGTATTGGAATTTTCAGTTCGGTATCGGTTTCGGTATATTGGGGTGGGTTGGGGGGCGGTATCGGTTCGGTATTCAGTATCTGACTTGACTGTGATTTGCGGATAGTACCAAAGGGTAATTCACGTCAGGAAAATGTAGAATAAGTTGCTCCTGCATCATTCTACCATAGCACCATAAATGCCACTGCAATGAGCTGAACAATACCCGCTAATAATAATATTCGGGGGCATTTGCATGACTGCTATCTCCCCCAAATAAATTTCTCACCCACCTTCAATTGACAATCTCCTGCGGTGGTGTATCGCTCATTCATCTCTGTTACCTTTAAGACATATCATCCTCCTCTCTTGAATTCTCTGGGGCATTTTTTTGGAAAAAATTGTTTTAAAATTACAGTGTAAAGTCTTTTGAATGACATTGATTAAATGAGATGAAAATTCAATTTCTGGGTCAATGGCAAGTGAATTTGTGAAATCCTCAGTTCCTTAATGGATTATGTTCCATATTTATCCATCAACGTTTAAAAAGCTGTCAGCCAATATTATCGCAGTTTCTAAATGATTTTCAAAATCAACAACTGGAATTAAGAAAAAAATGAATATTTAACGAAAGGCGGTTAAGAATCGAAACAGTAGACGGACGGAATCTATCGCAGAAAGACATTTGCACATTTTATAATATATAGTATGTACGTAAAGCCTAAAAAAGTTAGAAATCTGTTTCTCATGGCATGGCCGTTTTGGCTGCCACATGCTCTCTTTTTATAACTAATGCAAACTTAAAAAAAATAAAAATTCAATAGTTTGTGCATTTTACCCAAGCAGTAGCGTGGCCACGGGGGGACGCCCCCCCCCCCCTTTCCTTCAAAGTTGGAATTAGTTGGTCCTCGAAATATGTCAAAAAATGGAATAAAAATCGTAGGGGGATAAGGTCCACGGGGGTTAGGTTGTAGATTTGTAGATTGCTTGTCCTAATATCTGTGTCGGTGAAAAGGTAGACAGTCGTCAATACATGAAAAAACTCAAAATATCCGATCAGATGCAAGGAGATGGGGGGTTTTGAACTCTGGAATCCAAAATGTTTCTACCACGGGCCGAACCATTTTGAATTCCAGGGTTCAAAAACCCCATCGACGAGCCTTGGCCATCCCATATCGGACTCATTTATTTCCCTCTAGTGGAAACCCTGATTATTGTTACCTTGGTTATCTTGCTCAAACTTTAGGGACCCAAAATTCTGAGATGTGAAGGCTTGGAAAGATTTTCCTGTACTCACCCCCCTCATCCCCTCCCCCCCCCCCCTCTATTAAAATGGAGCTAAGCCAGGCTCTTCAAGTCTGTACCCCCACCCCCACCCCCACCCCCCCCCCCCCCCCCCACACACACACACACACACTTGCTTTGGGCTGGCTACGCCACTTGTACCCAAATTAATAAAATTGATAAATTTGTCCCGTCAGTGCAACAAGGCTTTGCAATGCTTTTGTGTTAAGGTCAAATATATTACTGTAAGAGTGTTTCGATTTCATGTCATCTGCGCATCCACTGATGTATTTTCTACTCCTGAACGGGTTAATAAACCTTGCGATCTCCAGTGTTTGTTATAACGATTCGTTTATGGTACATATGGACCCTCGGTGATGATTCCATAGACTGTATTGATTAGGTGATAAAATTATATTAAAAGATGTATTTCTGTACTGTCGTCAAGCACGCGTTCATATTCCCGTTTGACACAAAGTATATGTGTTCGTGCATAGATCCATATCGTTATTACCGGTAAAAATTATTTTATCTCCCATATTTCCTTTAACGCCTGGATGCCTAGAGTTGGCTCACCGCGTGGAAACCTGAACGCCTATCTATTTCAATCCACTCACAGTCTGGGAGCATACAGTTGTGTTTACGCAGAGTCTGGAAGCCTACAACCGAATCAAGTCCACTCACAGCCCCGAACGCAATAGTTTGAGTCAAATCACAGTCTGCACGGACGCCTACAGATGAGTCACCCACATCAAGGAAGCTGGGAGCTGACAGTTCAGTGCCCGCAGAGTACCCGGAAGCCATAAATTGAACCCACTCACAGCCTCCTGCTGAATGCACACATGGAATGGAAGCCTATACTTGGGTCTACCCACGGCCTGGAAGCTATCAATTGAGTCCACTCACAGCCTTCAGCCTTCAATTGAGTCTACCCACAATTTGCATGGAGGCATACAGTTAGGTCACTCACAACCTGGAAGCAACGTTTCAATCCACTCACAGTCTGACAGCCGAAAATTGAGTCACGCGCAGCCCCGAAACCTACAGGTGAATCCACTCACAATCTGGGAGTAGTAAGGGATGACACTATGGGCCCCTAGAACACTGAAATTCCCATTGACATTTGTCCGCCAGACAAAATTTACGAACGTGTGTATTTTGGAGACCTGATTTAACACTGAAAATTCCCATAGCGTTTTGATTTTTTTAAAAATCCACGGTCGTGTATACTATGGGGTCCTGATTTAATCCTGAAAATTCCCATGGACATTTTTAACGCCAGAGTGCCATCGGCAGATGGTACGCTGGCGAAAAAATGTCAAAACACACGATCGTGAATTTTCTCTGGCAAACAAATGTCTATGGGAATTTCAGTATTAAATCAGGTCCCCATAATGTCATCGCTTACTACTCCTGGGAGCCTGCAGTTGTATCCACTAACTCATGACTTGGAGCCTACGGTTGAGGCCTCTCACAGCCTCGAAGCCTATACAGCTGATCCCAATAACAGCGTGAAAGCCTACAGTTGAATCGACTCAGGGCCGGGGCGCCTACCTTTGAATCCTCGGATCGCATAGCAGCCTAGCTGAGTCTCCTCACATTCTTAAAGCTCACAGTTGAGTCTACTCACAGCCTGGTGGCCAACACTTGAGTCCACTTACAGTCTCTAAGTCTACAGATTAGTTCACTCACATCCTGGAAACCTACATTTGAGTCCATTCACAGTTTGCATGAGAGGCTACAATTGAGCTCACTCACCGCCTGCTCATACGCAGCGGCTTCTTCGTGGAATATTTCAGATTCTGTTTGTTGAGGTAATATCAAACTTTGTGTCTGCGCGTGTGTGTGTATCGTGTGTGTGGGGGTTGGGGGTGGGGGGTAGGGCTTCATGTATAAAGCTCCGATCTCTGTGACCGTGTCTTCGTGTATGGCCGAATTCAGCAGGAAATCAGTTCTGGCCTATTTCCGGGTTTGATTATAAACGAGAACTTCACAAGTGAATTATGCAACCAACAATTGTGTCATGTATCCGTGCGCGCAAACGAAGACGCTTTGCCGTGGATGTAATGGAGACTTCATTGTTTTTTGTTTTTTTAACCCTTTACCTAATATGAAAAGCAGTCGACACTTGCAAAAAAATTCTTGAATAGCTATTATTTTCATTTTTTGTCTCAAAAACATAGGTTAAGACCCCTCATTGGAACGAGCTCGTCGAGCTCGTTCCAATGAGGGGTCATAACCTATGTTTTAGAGACAAAAAATGAAAAAATGAAAATTAATTGGCGATTTTTGAGAATAGCGCTGACCGTTACGTTAGGTAAGGGGTTAAATAATATAATTATCGTTAATAATGAAAAGTAATAAACAGAGTAATCGCTTGACTGGACTGGTTACGTGAAATAATTCATTCGAGGCGAGGGACTATATTATACACACTGCGGAATAGTTTCTGCGATTACTCACGGAAACTGCCGATCATTAACGAAATCTTGAACGCCAAAGTCGATTATTTCTCAATATACACAACGTGGCTTCGATGTATAATCTGTCATAAAGGAGAAGCGGCAGATTTACTACGTTTTAAACGTGGAATGACGATCACTATCGATATTTCGGATAACTGGTTGACGGTTTTTTAGTTAACGGGTTTCAAACCGATTATCCGGTTAACCATTTCAGTACTAGTTTGGTGGTTGTTACAGGTTGTACAAACCAGTGCAATTTGTACTCAGATGTATAGCGTACATCGGCGTAGAATACTTAGCTGTTTGTTGAACCGCATATATTCTTTGTACTGCGAGTGTGTTTTATATAAATATGAACTATAAACATTACAGCTTACAGATCTTGACATTTGCAAATGATATCTTCCAGTCGGTTTCTATCTAATATTGTGCAATATTCCAAGTGCAAATCATTCGACTGACTCACAAAGAACATCTTCGTTGAAGCCTCAATCAATCAGAATTCGTGTATACAGAAGCTGTATTCGTCAAAATCGAGTATGCTTTCTCATGTCTACCCTGTCCGTACTGGTATCTCATGGCACCAACAACCTGATGTTTGTAGGGTCATACGAATCGCACGTTTTCGATTCGAAGCGAATCTCGAATCGAATCTTGTATGTTATTCGAAACGGAGCTGTAATCGAATTTAGATCATTTTCATCGGCGTTTACTCCTCCCAAATAAAACTTCTATTCAACCCAGTGACGTAACTAAAACAATATTCAAGTCTCTGATCGTTTTATCAACCTGGACCCTTTGTGTCAAACCTTTTATCTGTTGACTAAAGTGAATTTTTTGATTTGATTGGTTGATAGATACGTGGTATGAGACCATATTCAGTGAAACCCACGATGCGTCCGCCCAGCCACTGACAAATTTCCCATACCCAGTGGAAGCCTCGTTCCGAAATCTACAAATTGTCCATACATAATAATTTTTTTTTATACTAGTCATATCGGCATATTTTCTCGAAAACTCTTTTGCACAAAAATTCCACAGAAACCTGTATGGCTCAACAATGGAAGATAAAAGATCTCCTGCTGTGTGTGTTCACACATGAAATAGATTGTACTCCTAAAATGGAAAGTTAATAGATAAATTCGTTACCCCGTGTCTGATCACGTGGTACGGGTTTTTACCTACCCAAAGCCAGCCGTATCCCATGAGGCCTTCGCCTCATGGGATACGGCTGGCTTCGAGTAGGTAAAAACCCGTACCACGTGATCAGATACGGGGTAACTAATAATCTTCATTTGGAGGGATCATATGTGAATTTACGCTTGACTGAGAATAATATACCCAAAATACAACAGTTAACTGGTTCGACTTGACTAAGATTGTTATTCTGTCATTGGATGCTTCGCATTGCGAAACAGCCATTCCGCGTCCTACTTGTAAATAGTAGTATTGGGGTCGAAGCAGGTATATTTTGTACACACATTTAGTCGAATTCGTCGACGAAGTGTTGGTGGATAATGAATTGAGCAACGAATCGTTGATGAAAAGATCAGTTAATTTTATTATAGGAGTTCGTCTGCACCTTTTGAATTCAGTGTAAATTCCTTTGAGGTTCCTACACAATCTGTTATTATTTTAACATACACTTACCCCTTCACTGCCACAATAAAAAAGTGTGCGAAACTATATGCACTGCCCAGTACACTGTAGCAAAAATCGAATGAACATAAATCCTAGACAAATTCACTTCACTCCGATAATTATATTATATTCTTCCCATTAAACATTCGGAATGTGAAAATAGCTACAGGCAGGTCTGTCGCTTCGAAAATCACAGGGAAGCCAGTGAGGCTCTCCTTGGTAAAGTTTCAGAAGGGCGACTTTCCTCTATTTTTTTATTATTACGGTAAAACGACATATTAACAGCCAGGGTCATATCATGTCGTTGACAGTTTTACGGGTGGAGGAAGCCGGAGTACCCAGAGAGAACCACCGAGCAACGACGAGCAGCTGTCAGCTCTCCAACATCGTAACTCTGCACCGCGGCACAGGCAGGGTTAGATTGGTTGAAGACATGCGCACCATCGACGGGCAGTACGCCTTAGTACACAGCGTCATCGTGTCCCCATGTAGGCAATCGGGGTTAAGTGCCTTTGCCCAAGGACACAACGCGGGAACGCGAATCCGTCGCTGAAATGGTCAGCCATCCAACTACTAACCGCGCTCGACGTTGCTTAACTTCGGTGATCTGACGAGAACCGGTTACCGCGACGCCACCGCGCTCCTTCCTCTATTATAGATAGATAGGCAGACAGACAGATACTTTATATTGCAATATATGTAACAAAAAAAACAAATTATCAAGAATTATTTATGTGCTTGTAAATACAATGATAACAATAAAAAATGTACACGCGTATTATTAAGTACTGTATGTATAACAACACATATATTGCAGGGTGATCATATAGCCAGATTGGCTGTCTTCTTATCGTCACCCAGATCTGTTTGCAGATTGCATATAGTCTGTTGTTATAAATTATTAACTGAACAGGAGGGGGGGGGGGGGGGGGGCACTAAAAATTTGCAAGACGTGACGTCCTACTATTTTTTATTCGGCTCCTTATTACACCCACCCACCCACCCATTACATGCAAATTTTCTACTACCGTTCTCAGACACCCACCCTCCTCTCTCCCATTAAAATCCAAAATAAACTTATAAACTTAGTAGGCACAGCTGTCTTCAGGGGTTTTCATAATGTTCTTAATGTTCTTAACCCTTTACCCAACGTAATGGCCAAAACCGGCCAGCGCTATCCTAAAAAATCGCCAATTAATTTTTATTATTTTTTCATTTTTTGTCTAAAAAGCATATGTTATGACCCCTCATTGGAACGAGCTCGTCGAGCTCGTTCCAATGAGGGGTCATAACCTATGTTTTTGAGACAAAAAATGAAAAAAAATTAGTTATTCAATCATTTTTTTGGCAAGTGTCGTCTGCTTTTCATGTTAGGTAAAGAGTTAAACTGGTACCAACAATTTAAACCTCTGTGGGCTGCTGTGGGCCCCAATCTACAAATGACAAGCTGTTCATTATCAGGCTTGGCCAGAGCAGGTGTACATATACGGGAACAAATTTTCATTTGAATTGTTCCCAAAATATTGTCTGCACATTTTCTACATTTCGAACAAGACACTCACCCCCTACTAACGTGTGACATTTTCCCAGATTAAGCCCAATATTTTCACATATAAAGCCTCCTGATGTATTTATGTTAAGAGTGTGATGTACAACATCATCTTTAAGGTTTGAAACACAAATGATGATATATATTAGCTGATATATTGATATATTTTTAAAAAATTCAAAAAATTGCACAAGTTGGAAATGCACATTTTTGGCGCACTCAAGAGACCCACCCACCCCCACGTCACGTCTTGCAAATTTTTGGTGCCCCCCCCCCCCCCCCCCCCCCCACCTGAACTGAAGAACACTTTGTGTACACATCGTGAGTCCACTTATAACTGTTCTAGCGTGCTTGGATACGAACCACTGACCAGAGATACATGGATGCCCAGTCTGCTTGGTAGGAGATTATGCTCGAGAAGTGTACACGCCATAAGTTTGTAGAATCTCACAAAAATCATGGATACTACAATATGATTATATAATCACATAATAGTGGAATGGGCATTCGTTGAAATATGATGGGAAACACCAAACCACGGGCGTTTCTTTAATACGAGCCACTAAAACAATATCTTGAAGATAGCCGATTGGAAGAGAGGATGGTGCTATAAACTTGATTTATTCCGGCAATATCAAATCAAATCAAATCCCGACTTATTAAACATTCTAACCACATCATCAAGGCATGCCTTCGTCGAAGGCATGCCTTGATGATGTAGTTGGAATATTTCCCAGTAATAATTATAGTTAAAAAGCAGGAACGGGTGCAAGAATTACCGGAACGATGCACTGTATACAGAGCTAACCGCCAGCAACAGCTCATCGTCAACATTGTTTGGAAACTTTATATTTGCTTTCAACAAATTAGTGAGACTACGCTTTCAACAAAACAACAGACTTGCGAGACTGAAAATTAGCGTGGGTTGTGTGTGGGTGCAAAGGCTATTTATATTAATATAGCGGAAATTACACGCAGTCTTTATTTTCTGCATTATTTTTGTGCAATTTCCATGCGAACAATACGTTTTCTTAGACGACGTTGATAATTGATACCAAAGTATATTTCTATGACAAGATTCGAAAGGAAGCGAATCAAGCCGAACATTAACTGGAGATTAGAAGCAGAATCGAATCTCGAAGCCTGGCCTTGCAGGGCCCTAGATATATGATACGGATCTTAGAAGATTTTAAACAAATGGAAAACCTGAGATAAGATTCGGATCTGGCTAAATTCAAAATTAGGTCAATGGAAAATGGGCCGCTGTAAGTTCAGTTTTAATGTTTCAGAGGAGTCTCACTTTCTGATATCACACCCTGCTACACAGTACACATTTCCATTTGTTATGCCCCCGAAAAATTTTCTCGAGGGGTATATAGTGGAGGTCTCCGTCCGTCCGTCCGTCCGTCCGTCCGTCCGTATGAACATTTTGTATTATAACTCGAATATCAGTTGTCGGATTTTAATGTTCTTTGGTATGGTGATAGGGCAGCTTGGGGGAACGGATGACCTTGTACCTAGGGTTTCGTCCGACAAATCTTACAGGAGTTATGTCCCTTATTTACTTTTTCCGTCCGTCCGTTCGAACATTTTGTATTATAACTCGAACATCAGTTGTTGGATTTTAATGTTCTTTGGTATGGTGATAGGGCAGCTTGGGGGAACGGATGCCCTTGTACCTAGGGTTTCGTCCGACAAATCTTACAGGAGTTATGTCCCTTATTTACTTTGAAAATTGATGATTTTGTTGTTTCCTACCAATTAAAATTGTTTGGCTGAACCGATGAGTTTCAAATTTTATATGCTGATTACTCATGTCAAAGTACAAGTCGGTTCCAATTTGAGGTTTGACTCGGCAATTTTTGATGCAGTTATGCCCCCTTTTTCACTTGGAAAAGATGCAAGACCAGTTCTACTTTTTCACTGGTTTGAGAATTTTTAACAAAGGTATGTACTATTCCTATTTTTGCCTCTTTCAGTTATTATTCAATATGGCACCATTCAAGTCATCTGCAATTATTTTTATAACTTTTTCTCTATTACTGAGTCCTTAGTGCTGTTCTGCAATGTAGCAGCAGTGAAGGTGTTGTCTGTTGTTACAAAACATATTAACAAAATATAAGTAATAATAATTTTATTGGCACTTTGCCATTCCTTACTGTTGTTCTGCAATGTAGTGTTGTTCTGCAATGTAGCAGAAGTGAAGCTGTTGTCTGATTATCCACATGTGAGTACGACTTGGCTACCTTCGGGGGCATTAGCACACGCGTTAGCGTTGCTCTTGTTTTAAGTTAGAGAATTGTATTTTAAAAAGCTTTATACGTTCTCTATAGCCCACCTGATTTTAAAATAAGGAGAGCGACAAATACTCATCAAGACTGAAATCTTGAAAAAAATGAGGTATTTTGAAATCAAATCGCAAAATACACAAAAAGGAAAGAAAGCGGGTATCTTTTAACGCCCAAGGGCCGGGGTAGTTATCTTGGCTTTCTACTACATTACACCTTATGAGTCGAGTGCAGTTTATCAGTGATTGCTAGCCAAGTCTTGGCTGCCTTTACAGGCAGCCAAGACATGACTAGAAACCACTTTCAATGCTAAATGACTGTTGTCCATCGCACCCCTACGTGATTGCATTAAGCACCCGTTATCAGACCGCAAAGAGTGTCTTGGAAGTGGGATAAAGACGTTTCTCGGTGGCTCGTATTAAAGAAACACCCGTGTTACGACGTTTCCCATCATGGTACAACGAATGTTAAAATAGAGGAAAATCGCCCTTCTGAAACTTTCCCCCGGAGATCCTTACTGGCTTCCCAATGATTTTCAAAGGGACATACTTGCCTGCAGCTTTTTTTCATATTCCGTATGTTCAATGGGAAGAATATAATATAATTATCTGAGTGAAGTTAATTTGTCCAGCATTTATGTTTATTCGAATTTTGCTACAGTGTACTGGGCAGTGCAATCTAGTTTCGCACATTTTTTCATCGTGGTAGTGAAGTCGAACCAGTTAACTGTTGAATTTGGGGTATTTATTCTCATTCAAGCGTAAATTCCACATATGGTCCCTCCAAATAAAGATAAGGTTTGACACAAAGGGTCCATATTAATAAAACGACCAGGGACTTGGATATTTTTTTAGTTACGTCACGGGGTTGAATATAAGTTTTATTTGGGAGAAATAAAAAGCCGATGAAAGTTCTCTAAATTTTTAATTTCATTTCGAAATGTTTATATAACGCTCTCTGTTGTTCAAGAAATGAAATTTTGTTTTCTTGGAACAAACATAAATAATCAAAAATATGTACACGTCTTCACAAGACACACACAAATATACCCCCGACACACAAATACCTTTCGGCCGCCGTGGACTGGTCACTATCCACGGGTGAGCAATATTTCACGGACGTAATAATATTAGATTCCAAACACTAATTATAGGAATAATCATCAAAAATTTAATTAATGAAGCACCGGGTACAACCCGGTGCTTCATTAATTAAAATTTTGCCTCTGATGCTTTTTATTACCTTGAAAATGCATGCATGCGTGGACATCACTGCCCCTCGCGTGGATTACGACCAGTTCGTGGCGGCTGTACTGTACTATTAGCGAATATTATTATTATTAGCTCATCTTGACAAAGTCAAGCTGAGCTAATCTAATCGCTTCCCGTCCGTCGTCCGTCGTCCGTCGTCCATCAACACCATGTTTTGGTCTTCTCCTCCAAAGCCACTGGGCCAATTCAAGTGAAAGTTTGTGTGAGTGAAGGTTCCAAAGGGGCATTGCACTTTCGTTTAACTCAACATGCCCAGCCCCCATAGGGAGGGAGCGGGGGAAAATGCTCCAAAATATTTTTAAAATCTTCTTCTCAAGAACCAGTGCGTACAATGACTTGATATTTGCTGTGGAGCTTCCTTTTGAGGTGTAGAATCAAGTTTGATCAAACGAAGTTCGTGAAGCAATATTTGGCTTTGTATTGGGAGGGGTAAGATTTTTGGCCCCGCCGAAAATTTCTATTTTCTGAACAGATGGTCCGGTGTGAACCAAATTTGGTATGTGGTATTATTGGGTCATAAGTACTTGACCCATGTAAAAAAAAACCCTGCATCCCCATGGGGAACCCTGGGAGCTAAAAATAGAAATATTTTCAAACGCCCATATTTCCCAAACCACACGGAACAGAGAGCTGTTATTTGGTATGAAGTATCCTTAGGACCAGTAGAACTGAATGATAAAAAATTGCCATCGGTTATGTTAGGGTGACCTGTAATGGGCATCGAAAAAATGCTGAGTCAGCATATTTGCAAAAAATTTTAAAAATCTTTTCTCCAGAACCAATCATCAGAATCTTTTGATATTTGGTATACAGCATTCATAGGGGGGGGGGGGGCGGGGGGGGGGGGGGGGGGGGGGGGGTGTTCATTGGTTTATATTTGGGCTCACTACAGGAGCCCGAATTTTTAACATAGGGTAATATGGGGACAATTCTTTAAAAATCTTCTTCAGAACCACCAGTCAGAATCGTTTAATGTTTGGTATACATCATTGTTATGAGGGTCAGATTCAAGATTGTTCAAACCAAGACCCTATGTTAATATTTGGGCTTCCTACAGAAACTCAAATCTTGACTTTGTTCAATATGGGGGGGGGGGGAGTAATTTAAAAAAAAATCTTCTTCTTCAGATCCACCAGTCAGAATGCTTTCATATTTGGTATGCAATATCTCTAGGGAGGTCAGATTCAAGTTTGTTCTGTTCGAGTGCCTGGGTTAATATTTGGGCTCCATATGGGAACCTGAAATTTAACTTAGTACAATATGAGGGAATTTCTTCAAAAATCTTCTTCTTCAGATTCACTAGGCAGAATGCTTTCATATTTGGTATACAACATCTCTAGGGGGGTCAGATTCAAGTTTGTTAAAATCGGATCCATAGGTTAGTATTTGGGCTAGCTACGATAGCCCAAATTTTAACTTTGTGCAATATGAAGAAAATTTATTTAAAATTTCTCTTCTTCAGATCCAACAGTCACAATGCTTTCATATTTGGTACACACCATCTCTAGGGAAGTCAGATTCAACTGTGTTCAAATAGAGAGCCTGAGTTAATATTTGGTCTCCCTACGGGAGCCGGAATTGGGCCATTTTGCTGAAGAATTAAAAATTTTGTATTCAGTACCCTCTAGTTATTATTATTATTATTATTAATTATTATTATTATTATTATTATTATTATTATTATTATTATTATTTATTGGTGGTTTAAGGCCACATACTTATGCACAATGGCTAGTCGTGATCGTGGCAGTTTTGTGGGAGGAGAATACCCGGAGAGAACCACCGAGCATCGACGAGCAACTGTCAGCTCACTCCACAACATCATTCTAACTCTGTTCTGTCCAAGCTCCACTCAAGCTGGGTTACAGCGGTTGAAGACATGCGCATAATCGACGTGCAGTACGCCTTTAGCACACGGCGTCATCGTGCCCCCCATGTAGGCAACCGGGATAAAGTGCCTTGCCCAAGGATACAACGCGGGTCGTCCCGGACGGAGGATCGAACTGGGGGGGCGTTGAGATAGAAGTCCAACAGTCTACCGCGCTCCTTACTATTAACGAAGGGATCTTCTTGCGTTCATTCATTCTCACCATTACTGCTGCTTGCCCATTTTTCTTTCCTATTTCACTGTGTGCATTCGATGAATTATTGCACCGACAATCTAACCGTGTGTTTGGCGTTTGAACCAATTATGTTTGTTCGTGATTCTCGTTCCACTGTGGTAATATTTGCGCTTTCACATAAAAGTATAGGTTTACTCAAAAGAAACTAGTCCCATCATGCGGATAATTTCCAATCATTCCCATCGCGATGTATTGACAGATGAGATGCTTTTATGGTAGTGTGCGTAGCTTATAAGTTCGCGGGTCTTGATTTATTTCTGCACCTCGGATATTGAAATAATAAATAAAGTGAAAATGAAAATATTTGGAAAATTAATTAGACGCGATGTGTTAGATTTTTCCAGTAAATAAGAAAAAAAACCCAAGTAAACTGTCGATTAAGTAATCAAAACCAATCCGTTTACTTTGACACCTTCTTCATACTTGTTTTACGGTACCGGCCGCCCGTGGACTGCGACCAATGCTATAAAAACTTTTACAGATGTATTTTTTTCCAGCTAATTGTATTTTCCCATTTATGGAATAATAACTAATTGAAATGAACCATTAGCATTTTCAAAGATGTGGCAATTTGCCAGTTGGCAAATTGCCATATCTTTAAAATGCTAATGATTCATTTCCGTCATTTATATTCACTTGTACAAAAATACAATCTTGGAAAATTCAATTGTAAACGTTTTATATTATTGGCCCCCACTTGTCGTAAACCACACCACGTGGGCAGTGATGTCCACGCATGTTTTTTACCAGGTAAT